>VZTO01006687.1:6951-108553 GCA_013400615.1 Syrrhaptes paradoxus
AAAAAAAAAAAAAAAAAAAAAAAAAAAAGAGCCTTGAAGTGAGTGAAGAAAAATATGCCCACAGCTGACACTTCAATTTCTTGCCTTTTCCGCTCCCCCACACAAACAGGTTGTTAGCAGTAAAACACATCCGTGTCTAAAAGCCTGTGAAAGACTGGAACAACAAACTGTTCTGCTCTGGATGCTCCAATCCTCCTCTTCACGCTGAAGGCGAGCATCGAGGTGTTGCTGTGGTATGCAGAGACTGTAGCTGCACATCTCGCTACAGCTGTTTCTTACTAGAGGGCTATAAACCGAGCTACACAACCTAGTTTATACTTCAGGGAGCAGTGCTTACTTCTGCTCCTTTACCATGGATTTACTATTTTCATTGTGCCAAAAAATTTTAAATATTATCTGTCCACCCAACAAAGGATCCAGTATAAAAAAATGTACCTTATTCAAGCAGACTCAGTTTTTTCAATTCCTTTAGCTCCCTTTGTTGTTCTTCTTTCACTAACACATCACTTAGGTGACAGATGAAAACCCAAGTGAGTTTTGTGCTAATTTGTCTCACAGTGCCTTTAAACCGTAAGGCAAAGAACACCCTTGCACTACAATCAAAACTAAAGGAATCGGCAGAATCTCCTCATCTTTTATTACGGCTAGACAGTTCCCTCTTTGCTGTTCAAGATGCAAATAAAGCTGCAGGTATTTCAGCTTTGAAGCCCATATCTTCGCAATGGGGAAAAACCCAAAGTCTTATTAATACACAGTGGGTTACCTGATAAGAAGGCCAAATATGAAGAACATCCTTCTAATTCCCAAATAGGAAGTAACTTCAGGGCTCAGTGTTTGGCAGCATTTTTGCTGGGGAGGCAGTTAAGCAAATCATATAGATTCACTTCTTTGGAGGGAAGGCTGGTACTCCACACTGGGGGGGACACATACATACAAAACCGGTTCTTCATCAACCCTTCTAATACAGAAAGCAGCAATAGCCTGCTATTTCCACTCGTCTGTATCCTCTGCTCCTGGCCTTCTGCCCATCTTTGGTTAATAAAAGTCAATTTATCAGCCTCAAATATTAGTGTGCACATTGGGAACTGCACTGAGGGATTTTTGGGTTCTTGGCAACCACTCCTTATCTATTAATATACCAACCAGCTATCAAAAGACAGTTAGCCTAAGTACTTTAAATTGAAACTGTATTTGCAATTTACAACTAAGAAAACAGACTTCTATATGTTCTTAGATTTCTGGAAAAGAAATCTGAGCAGAGATAAAAAAGGAAAGACAAGCCCCACGCTGACACGGAAACACTGAGTAACAGCACTGACAGCTGCCTTGACAGCTCCTGAATGAACTAATTCAGATTTGCTTGGTTTGGTCATGTTCAGATGCACGTATGTGACAGCAAAGTGACACACATGTCACTGCTGCTGCATGGCACAGAGCAGCAGCTCTCCAGAACTTCTGGGCCACCGTCTGCAGCAGTAAACTGAGCTTCCCCTTCAATGACTTGTAGAGCTGAGCCTTTGCAGAGTCTGAACATCCTTCCACGTCCCCTAAGCTATTCTGCAGGTAGAAAAACAAGCCAGAATGAAAGCTGTACTTGCTTTCTGGAAGACATCCCCAAGCGAGCTGTGTAACAGAATAAAATGTCACTCGCATTAGTTACACACGACCTTCAGCAGGACAATGCCCAAGCAGAAAAAGCCATGTGGTCAGGACATGCCCTGAAAAGGTCATATTTAACAGACTGCTTGGCAACCTGAGCATGTAGAAAGTAAGAACACGTTCCGCTAAAAGGCCCAATATATTAAGCCACAAGCTACAATTAACTGTTGCCTTAGCAGCAGGAGAGCCTCTGGAGAGATGTAGGACATCAAGTGGGTCCACACAGACCCAAAATGGGGAGTCATAGAATCACAGAATGGTCAGGGTTGGAAAGGACCTTAAAGATTATCAAGTTCCAACCCCCCTGCCATGGTTGGGTCACTTTCCACTACACCAGGTTGCTCAAAGCCTCATCCAGCCTGGCCTTGAAAGTCCTGCTTGGAGTCCTGTAAGTTTGAACAGGTTGTGCCCTGACATAACATATTCTTTATGCACTTTCAGTCGCATGTGCTTCTACATACACATTTCATTGTGATTTTACTTCCTTATTTGCATTTCTATATTTAAAACACCCGTGGAGAACAATATTCTTAATTTTTTCATTGAGGTGAATGAAACACCTTTTTCTCCCATGCTCACCCCTCCCTCTTACCCAAAGTCACCTTAATTTGGAAATTCAATACTTGTATTTTCCTACTATTACTGTTGCAGAAAATTGTCTGTTAATACTATTACGCTGTGACCAACGAACACATCTAGGCACTCACTCCCTCTCTCCTTTGGTGATCTCTGTGCAGTTTAAAACAAGAATAGTTGGAATTTGCCCATCAGTGCATGCTCTTCCATTTCGAATCATCTGTCATCCTAGTCCTCAAGGTCTCCTAGTTATCTCTTCATCTCCTCTGCACTCAGTGATGCCTCTGAACTTTGTATCATCACAAGTATCATCAGCACACGGCTCTGGTTTTCCTGCTACAGGCTGTTAAATAAAAACGGTCCCACTACTGATCCTAAGAAAGTCCAGACTGAGAATGCCTTTCATCATCTCCTTTTGTAATTTTCCACTAGTTACCCCCTTGCCCTCTCTGCCATTCTCATATTGATCTACTTCTCCAGCTTGCTTAGTTTCTCACAGGACACCATAAAACCACTTCTGCAACGTCTAAAATCACATTTCCTAATGTAGAAGAAACAGCTATTTAATCTAATATTCTAGTTAACTTTTAATTATTTGTTTGCTCAAAATTTGTTTCAAACTCTTGGAGCAGATGCCTATGCAAATAAAACAGGTTTTTAGATCTATTTATTATTCACATAACTTGGCCCACTAGCTTAATGAGGTTTTTGATTGCCACAAGTGTATAGCCAGCATATGGCATGTAGCAAGTAAACAAATCAGGATGGAAAACAACGCTCTGCAGGTAACAGTGTTCTAGGCCATATCATACTAGAAAGAATCACAGAATGGTCTGGGTTGGAAAGGAACTTAAAGATCATCGAGTTCCAACNATCTCTGCTGTAGCCCCCTTTCAGCACTGGAAGGCTGCTATAAGGTCCCCTCAGAGCCTTTTTTCTGCAGGCTGAACAACCCCAACTCTCCCAGCCTGTCCTCATAGGGCAGGTGCTCCAACCCTTGGACCATTTCCGTGGCCTCCTCTAGACTAGCTCCAACAGGTCCAGGTCTACTTGTAAGACTTGAGTCTAGAAGTTTAACTGCCAGGATAATTTCTTCTACTTCCATTTGTTTGTCCATGGATCACTCCACACCAGCAGCTGGTTTTTCCTTACCCCTGTCCTTGTATAAGCACAAATACACACATGGTAAACAGCGACGAGCAACCAATCTGATTTAAAACTAATTCTGAGGGGAGTTTTAACCTGTTGAATTCCCCTATCAAATTCCCTAATCAGAGAGTAATTTTGTTTGCCAGATGGGAAAGAGAAAAGAGGCACGGCTGTTTTCTTTGCCAACGATGCTGGCTTAAAAAACAACCAGGAAACTGGGACGTAGGGTTGTTTAGCACATGGAAATTAGGCAGTAATAGTGCTCTAACCCGAGAGATTTGACATAAACAAGACAATGCATGCTTGTAAAGGCCACCGCTACCTTTCATTTAATTGAAGACAGCAAAAAAAAAAATCAGTTATCAGGCAGGGAAGTGTTTTTTTTCCTTCTAATGATGTGCAGCTTCCAACTGATCAAAACGTGCATCTCATCCCTCCTCTGGTCAATGCACTAAGACCCTTAAAGATCTGCAATATGTGGATGGAGAAATAGAAGTTGGTTTCTGTTGCCACTGCGCCATGAATAACAAACTGAAATCCCCTTCATGCCCTGCTGGCAGTAAGCAATTGATGAGCCTAAGTTGGGAAGGAAAGTAGAAAGTAATTCACTGAAAAATGAGGCTTGAATCTTGGCTACTAAATATAATGGGATCCTTTTCTATTCTTATTGCTTTCCTTTCAGGGAAGAAAATCACACTGAAACAATGAACAATACGAAGCTGTCCATGTAGTTATTCTGCTTTTTGCAAGGCTGACAAATGATGATGATCACAGACAAATACCTAGAGGAATCAAATGCTGCTTTATGTCCCGACGCTGCTTTCCAACACAGTTAGGGACCGAGACTGGGATTTAAACTATGATTGCATGAGAGTATTTAACTTTACTTAAGTTTATGTGACCCATTCAGTTGGAAAATACTTACTGAAATTATATTGAGATTTTTTTTTGTACACTCTAAAATAAAGGACAAGTATTAAGAAAATAACCTTGCTTAGCTGTACAGTCAGAGAAATGTTTCCTCTGGATTTACAACATATTTGGCAAAGATCTTGAAAAAATGAGTGCAGTACTTGAATGGCTGGAATTTGGCCATAACTGTATGTTCTCCATAAAAATCAATTTGGAACGAGTTGTTGTAAAAAGTCCAGCGCTTTTAAGGCCCTAAATCTTTTCNCAACTCATATGTCCAAGTAGAGAGAAGAACATGGTGTTAAGTCACCCAAGCTATGTTGTGATGTCAGGTCACAGTTTCACAGCATCTGCTAATGGAAAGCAGCAGAGAAGGACTCATTAAGCCCTCCCTCTCACGCATCTTAAGCCCATAGTGAGGGTCACCTTGTTACNCTACATTGATTCCTCATGTATAAATTATAACAGGGAATTCATATTCTGAACCTAAGGGAAACCAGATGCAAAAATTTAAAGGTCTGGGGAAACAGTTTAAAGTTTCCCTATTTCCCTCTTTCCTGACAAGTCATAATATCTATTGTCATAGTATTTGTGACATGGGACCATACCTATGCCAGTGCATCAAACAGGAATATAGTGAAGCTGTGATGTATTTATTGCAATAACTGTAGGTTGAGTAAATAACTGACCAAAGAAAAAATCAGCAAAGAGAAAATCTGCAGTATCTGTAGTAAATTCTGTCACTTTGTTAACAAAATTACTTTTCAAAACCAGTCCCAACCAGCTCAGTAAAAGCATCAGAAATTGCTGCTTTCACCCCAGCCAGTATCTTCCTGCCAGAAATGTAAGTAGGAGGAAAAATGAAAGGATTTCATTAACATTATTAAAAAAATCCTGCAAGTTTCTCTTTTTATCTATAGGTAGAGTAACAACTCGCGTTTCTAGGAGACATTACTTGGAACAGGTGGGAATTTATTTTATTCCCCAGTGCTTCACTAATCCACAAACAGGAATCACGAATCATTTTTACAACCGCTGATGCAGCAGGCACATTTTGACAAGCGATGGCACTCCCAATTTCAGAAATGAAGGCTTTAAAGCTCTGTCCTGCAAAGAGCTCAGTGCTTTTGCTTGACAATTTTTCAGCTGTTATCCCTAATCAAAAAATCATAAATGAGGGAAAACTACTTGTGTCATACAAAAATGAGCATGATTTCTAACCTCCTGTGGACAGGGAAGCGATACAAGTCCTGTCCTCACAGGCAGTGGGTGTGTATCAATGCTGTTGGGCTGCTACAGAAGGAAAACCTGTACCAAATGTGCCATTAAATCTGTAAAACCATAACAACCAGTCTGCTACATAATCCTAGATGTTCTGTGTTTAAATTTAGCTTGAATTTACAGAAAGTAAAATTGTGTAGTTAAAAAAAAAAAAAACAACTCATNATGCACCTTAAGCCCATAGTGAGGGTCACCTTGTTACACTTGCCACTGATGAAAAACCACGTGAAATATTAGGTCAAATGCTAAAACACAAGATGCATTAAGCCATTCTAGTTTTTCAGGTCATCAAGTAACAGGATGGTGACATGACAGGCAGTAATACTGCTTAAAGAAAAAGCAAATCATGCTTGCTTTCCATCTTCTTTCCAGCTATAAAATCCTGTAAAACATTCCACTAAAGCAGCATAGGTTAGAAACAAGATTAGCTTCTCCTACAGAGCAAGATTTACCTGATGGAATACAGGCTCTTTCAAGTTTAAATAAACCTGGAAAGATAAAAAAAAGAGAGGTAATTTGCAACAGAGAATGATCATAACATTATTCAACTAAATATTGCCAAGACTTGTTCTGTTAGAATCAAGACACGAGTGCCTATCCATTAAAGTTGATTAAACATCTGAAGTTTCCTCTGGTAAAACATGAGGTTTTAACTGTGGAATTATTTTAAATTAAGAAGCACAAACAGAGACATCAGCATCTCAAATCCCCTCATTTAAAAGAGATGCAGCACATACAAAAACAATTAAATTACCAGACATATTCTCGATATGCACTACAAGAAGAAAATTTTTATATATTGAATGTTTTTGACAATGCTTTAATATTTCAATTAATTTTACAGAAAGCCAGTAGTTCTTCCTATTGTTAATGCAGTTGATTTAATTTCTGCTTTTGAAGAGAGAAGGGTATTAGACCCTAGGCATAACATGCCATAAATATAAAAAATTTTAGGAGGCACAGAAGGAAACAGGCAAGTACTTTGAAGGCAGATGATGACGTATAATACTTCTTTTTTTTTTTAAGAAATAGTTATCAATTAAAAAAATAACAAAAGAGATTCCATCTGTGGTTGACATCCAGCACAAAACTAGTTTTATTCATAAAGGGAGCACACTGCACTGAGAAAGTGAATCACGGTAGCTGTGACATAGTTAAAATAATTTTTTTAACAGCTAAGTTCCTTTCTTATTCTAGCTGTAGTTTTAAAACAGCAGTCAGAGTTCCCTTTTTGCAGTCTGTTGAACAGGATTATTCTCATTTCTGTAGGTGAATTAAAGTGAGGGAAATTGAGGAATGGAGTTTGTCCAAGGTCTTATAAGAAGCCAGCGGTGACTGTTTTTCTCACATTCCTATTCTAGCAATGAGATTATTGCTTTCCTTCACTTATTCTAGACAGTGGTTTAAACAGAAATGTTTCATGGTTCTCTGGCCAGCATATAATTTTCCCAACAAAAGAATAATTTGTCCTTTTTGACTGTCTCTATAACGTTCCTTCACTGTCAGGAAAACTGTCAGCCTACAGGTGAAAATGCCATACTGGGAAATGTTACTTACTATGCTGACTACGAAGCTGTATGTTATTAACAAGAAAAGCAGTGGATAGTTGACTGTGTTCTTGTACTTGAAACATTCATACCTGGAACAGAACATAAAGGAGAGCGATAACATTCATCACTTACCATATAAATTATGTATTTTTCAAAATATATCATCACAAAATTAGTGAGAAAATTGATCCAAGTGAGTCTTAGGCCCTTTGAGAAATTGTAGCTCCTCCAATACAGATGTGTCATTTTAATATAAAAATTCACACTTTCACCAATAATTTATTTTTTAATCTAGTGAAAAAAAAAACCAACCCAATAAACCCATGGATATACAAAAAATAACCCAGTCAGTGGAAAGAGTTTGGGAAGCAGAAGCTTTTCAGAGGGTGCTTAAGGGGTGATAATGGATGGCAAATTAGAAATGAGTTTAAAATGCAATATAGCTGCCAAAAAACATTACATCTGGGAGCTAAAGGCAGTGTGGGAAAGGGACTGCCTTACAGAACAGTGAACTCTAGAGATCTGTTAAAATGCAGATTGTTTTATGGCTTTACTACAGTCACAGTGCAGTAAATTTGCTGGATTGGGTACTGGTAGAAGTGAAAGGTAAAAACAGCTAATAGCTCCCAGGATGTGAACTAATTAAAATTAGCTTCACAATCTCTACGCTACACTTCAGTCCCAGCTGTGATGGAATTCAACATAAATATCCCAGACCACACCTCCATCAGAAAAAAAGGTCCAAAAAATCCACTAAAAAGGAACTTTGAGAAGCACAAAACCATGAAGGCTAGAGGAAGTTTTCTGTATGACTCCCAAGTTACATCTGCCTATTTATTTATGAACTTTTGGAAACAGACACCATCATGGATGAGTAAAAGGAAGCAAAGAAAAAACCATGTAGATTTTTTTTCCCCAGATATTCCTACAAGACAGAACAATGTGCTAGAGTGCCAAATAGCTTGCCAAAGTAATTACACGGCTTGAGAGTCAGTAGGACTGAATGATGCATAAGGGAATGTCCCGTGCAGAACCACTCCGCCACCTACCTTCAAAAAAACCAAAATGATTATTAAAGGCCTCCTAAACTAAGCATTAGTTCATTCTTCAGAACATTTTAATTACTACCAAACATACACATACACAAAATCTTATTAGAGTTCTAAATTAACAGACTTCAGTGCTTTTGAAGATGATAGAGTAAGCATTGCTCAAAATAAGCATGATTATTTTTTTCAAACAGATTCTTAGCGCCGCTTTTCATCCTTTTCCCTGATCACATTCAAAAATAAATGCAAAGGCGATTTCAAGGAGATAGGGAGCTACAATGGAAATATTTCCACTAACACAGGCATTATGATTCTGGTCCTCAGCTTGCACAAATCACACTAATGGATTAATGGTCATTTCCAGAGATATGGGTTTAGTCCCATAGTATCCCACACCTCCACTGCAAGCTACCAGTAATCTTCATCAAAGATACTCTAATTTTCAACAGCTGAATATCTGATATGTGCAAAAAAAAGCAAAAAAGCATTTTTTTTTAGTTTTTTTTTTGTCTTCAATAACTTGATTTATCATTTGGATTTTCCAAGTGACAGAACAAATCAAAGAACAGGCAAGAAAAAGTCAACCTCCAGTATCTTTACAGTCATCAAATGCTACATTACTCCCAAAATTAAATGGGAGAAAACATCCTGGCATGGCATTAAGCTGTCATGGATGTTCCAAGACACTCTCCACAAAATATATTAACTCAACTCTTCAGAAAATCTTTTTTCTTTAATTTTCCAGATGAGTGGAGAGCAGGTTTAACCAGAAATCTGAAATTTGCATTTGGAGTCAGACTACATCATAGAAATACAGCTGAAATAAATTACAATGTCGATAATTTTGGAGGCGTTACTGAAGTTGATTATATTATGGCTGCTGTTTACATACCAAGTTATACTGAGCTCTGGGTGTATACCACACAGTCTTTAACGAGAGGTTTTTTTTTCTTCCTGCTAAACAAACACTGGTAAAACATCTCTAAATTAGCAGAAATTAGGACTAAAGCCAGCCTGGTGAATCATAACACTGTACTGCTAGAAAAACCGAGATCTCACTGAAATCAGTGGATGCTTGAGTGTCACTCTCACTATACACGAGATTGGACTTCACAGATTCTACATTTCAAAAGTTAATATTTCATAAAGAATCAGAAAAAAAAACATTTAACAAATACTTACAGGCAGTAGACAAACACACAACAACTGTATATCATTGGCAGCTCATCCAACAGCTACAAAAAGCAGAGACATCAAAACATGAAAACTACTTTTAACTCACACGCTTGTGTTAGTTAATTAAGGAGAGAGAAGTCTTAAGGAAATGAGTTTTTAAGTTATTTGGATATCTACCTTCTTGTCTGTACTTCTGTACACAGCAGTGTCAAATCCTATTCAACTACTGAAAGCTTGCTGAATTAATAAGCTTATTACTCCGAATCTTTTGAACATTACATTTCATAAAAAGCCCACGCCTTCAAAGAATCATGCCATTTTCGCTGCTCATCCCTCTTGAAACATTTATAAGAATTAGTTTCGTACAGTCAGATTGAATAAGTCCACCCCATTTATAACCCGCTTAATACAACCAGTAGCATTTTTCTTACTTCTCTACAAACTTCACAAAGAAACTGAAATAATTTTTTTCCATAACATAAAAATTCAGCCCATTAGGAAGTATCTTGTGATGCGCTTGCATGTTAATTTGGGAAATGTCTCACACTGTTTTAATTCAGAGATTCAGGTTTTTTTTTGTTTGTTTGTTTGTTTGTTGGGGGGTTCTTGTGTAGTTTTCTTTTCCCCAAATTACGACTGCCATATAATGCTTTATTGTCTTAAATAATTTGTATACTTTATATACTGGCATGTTACAGCTGAAACAGTTACTTCTCCAGGAACTTGCCACCTTAGTGGAGACGGAATTAAAATAGTAATCACAAGAGAGGGGATTTCTCAAGAACAGCTATGCTCAAAAATTGCCATTTATTTATCGTTAGAAGGAAAAAAATCAAAATCATAGCATCATTTTCTTCTAAAACTTTTCTCAAAGAACATTAACAAATCTCTGCTCATAAATAGATAAACTTACCTTCTCTTATAAAGGACTGAAAATCAAGAAAATGCACAAGCACACAAATGGATCAATGAAGATCCACTGCCCCTGATTTCTAATATGTTAAGCAAACATTAGCAGTCCGGCATCTTAGAATTGTTACACCAGCTTTGACTCTTTCCTAAGAAAAACAAGAACTGGATGCAAACGAGATTTTGATCTTTTTCCATCATCGCTCTGAAAGCTGTTGATGGCCATGCCTGCACAGAAATTACCTTCCTACTACTGGTACGGGGTTACTTACCAAGTTCAGAACGATGTTTTTCTGAATAATAAGACACATTAAGAGCAACAGCAGTTTACATAAAAACCCTTTCACAAAGCCAGCCTGATTCTGCTTGGTTTGGGAGAAGTTTTCTAACTGCACAGGCAAAAACTTTCTTTTAGTTTTGAAGTTTCACATTGGGGGAAAAAAAAAAAAGTGACCTGGTTCTTCACAGAAGGAGAGACATGTATTATCCTGAGTGTGATATCCTGAGCTTTTCTTGGTATTGGTCACCAAAACTTCAGGAAATGTTTCAGAATTCTGATGAACAGATCTACTGACTAGCTGCCACTGAAAGGGCAGGTTTTGCTTCTTCACCCACGCTCCCACTGCTTCTCTCGAGTGAGGCACTCATGCTCGTCTGACTCACGGTGAGCCAGTTCCAACAGCTGGTCCAGTGCACAACTAACCTCGCAGAAAAAGGTTTAAATCCCTGAACCCATGCATTATAGGGTCAAGGACTGCAACAGGTAGCACAAAGAAAGTATGAAGTTAACAGGCATGTTAGGTGGCACCTTGCCATCATGTTAGTTTATCTTTCCTGTGATGCCTTACAGAGAAAAAACAAAAGCAGCAGCTGAATTCAGCTTTATACTAACAGTTATTATGTAGAAATTCAGTGATATGCTTTACCAAGTCTGATAGGAATTAGCTGCAGGATTAATTCACCCAGCTCTAAGAACACGTCATTTAAGGCCTCAAAAAATAAAAGGGTGGGAAAAAGAATAAGAAATAGAATCACATCACAGAATGGTTTGGGTTGGAAGGGACCTTAAAAATCATCTAGTTCCAACCCCCTTCAAGAAAACAAAATTTTTCAAATTTGGACAGCTGATTACACTCTTAAAAGTTCATATGCTGGCAGCATCTCAGGGACGTAATGATAACATCAAAGAGCCTCTAAAAAGATCCTAGTTAGAATCTGCTTGCAAAAGACACGGGCTTCTGTATCCAAAGGAATTAATGCTTCCAGAAATGCTGTCAGCATCATGTCTGAACATGTCTGAAGAAGAAACACGGATAGAAGGAAACTCAATGAGCTGATTTCGCTGGTTAAATAAGCATTTTGGATTCGTGAAGAATATATAAATAAGCAGATTCCCATAAAAATAAGAGAAAAAGAGAGATGATAATTTCAGAAGTATTCTAAAGAATTGCTTTCAAGAGCAGAAGTTTTTACGTTTCTCTTAATTAAGCAACGTGAAATTAGCCATTTGCAGTATTAAGATTGTGAAACAAATGTAAAAAAAAATCTAACCGCTATCAATGCTGACTTTTAATCATAACGAGATAAAATGAATGAGAAAAGATAATTTACCGGTTGAAATGCTTCCTCTATGGTGATTCGTGAGCTAGCAATCAGAGTAATTATGGGCCACTTGTGGATTTCACTTGGCTCCAAAATAATAATTGTACTTTCTCTGCCTCACACGAAGCCTTTTACACCCGTTGGAAAGATGATGCAAGACATTCCTGCTCCACTCCCACTTGCTTCTGCCCACCATGGTTTACACACCACGGTTCACGGGCCCTTTAGCTGTTCTGATGCAACACTAGAACTACACGGTAAGTAGCATCGATTCAGCTGGATTAAAATAGCCTCTACACACACACAAAATAATAATAATAAAAAAGCCCCAACAAACCACATGAGAATGTTTTATGATCTGGGTTTTAGGGTGGCCTTGCTCACCTCTGCATGAGTATAAGAAAGAGGATGTGAAACACTGGCAGGGTTGGGAACAAGCAGCGGAGGGAAGAGAGAAGATGAAAATGTGGAAATTCAAGGCAGTTTTGAAGACGGGATAGGTAAATCACACCTCAATTTGGGAGGGAGCAGTGAAATGGATCTAGAAACTACTTTTTTCATGCCAAGAAAAGCACCAAATATCCTCACGTGCTGGCAACAGTATTGTCCATGGAGGCTGACAGTCTCCAGCACAAGAGAGATACAAAACACAGCATTATGGAGGCACACGTCACTACAGACTGTAACTGGGTTCAAGTTTAAGACATCTAACTTTTGGTATCCTCACGTGCAGTGTCTCAGGTCCCATTCTGATCAGCAGAAATCCAGGATTCAATTCATTTGCCACGGCACAGGCGTGTAATGCCATCTGTCATTTCCAGTACAGCCACCCAAGACTGGCAGATGTGATGGGGGGGTGTAAGAGACCTGCACCTTTGTGGGATGCCAGCTGGAGCCCAGATGGAAAACTCACAGGGTCTAAAATGACACTGAACACCTATATTCAGACAAATTAATAGTATTCCAGTTAAGACTGCCAAAGGAGTCCGGAGAATGACTCAGCCCAGCTGACTGGCTCTCTAAACACTGTATTTCCACTGACTCCAGTGGGAGCAGAGACTTCCAGCACACACCTTTAAATGTAGGTTTCTTAATTTTGAACTGAATCCCTGACTGATTCAAAGATGAATTTCCTTAATCTTCCCAGACCTAAAACAGGACAAGACTCTTTGTGTCCCTTTAGAAAATGGGAAATATCAGGACAAAATCGTTATGCCAAGTTATTTATTAGAGAATACCTCCTACTTGATAATAAGAGAGAGAGGAAGACCCAACTCCTGCTACACAGAAGATACTGACTTGAGTATTAACGCTACAGGTACATCTAGATAAATAGAAAATATAATAGAAAATATTAAGATGAAGAAAATGATACAATAAATAACAACTCTAGTCTATCCTGCTTGCTATTAAGCCAAAGCTGCATAAATTTTAAAATAACAACTTGAGAAAAAAGACTCAAGAGTATGATTTCCCAGCGGATAAAGTGTCTTCTACCAACATAAGCAACTGATTATAGCTCTTGTTTTAGATGCAACTATATATCCCTGTATATCTATCAGGGGAAAATATCTAATGAAACAAGACCTGTGCTACTCTTCTGTTGAGAGCAGGGGTCATGTACAATGATACTTAAGGCAGATTAACTCATGTTATTCGTGTAACTCCTTTTTATCTACTCAAGAACTGGCAATACAGCTACACAGTGAGACACACACATCAAATGATTCACAGCTACTTATCGATACTCACCTGCATCTCGTACTTCAGGGTCATGTGGAAGCACCAAGATCCCAATCCCACAGCTGAAAACAAATCAAAGCTATGGTTAACATAAAAGTCTACATGTAAAACATTCAGGTATCTTAACTTAAATGCTTGAACTTCACTGGGGAAAAAAATAGAACATCAGCACTCTATTTCAGGGACAAACCCCCAGTTTTCCACAGCCTTCTACTTTATACTTGAGTCACCAGTGACGTCCTTAAGCTGATGCTTTTTGAGAGGTGAGTGTCCTTTTGCCCTCCTCTGAACACTGTCTCCTATGACCTGGTGTAACCTCAATGTGCAGAGTGAACCCAATGAATGGAAAATTATAATTTTATTTCTCTTCTTTTTATATTTTTTTAAGTACATTAAGATTTATGTCTCAATCCTTCTGTAACCCAAAGCATCATTCTACTGCTAGTACTCCGGAAAGCCTGTGATATTTCTGCTTATTGTCCAGTTTATAAAGGTAAACTTCACAAGGAGCTTTTTGTCAGCTCCAGAAGCAGAAATGAATCGGTACTAGAACTCAAAACTCAAAATTCAGGGTAAAAAAATAAAACCCAAGCAGTATGGATTTGTTTTGTGAAATGAGATCACCATTTCTGAGCTGCCTTCTTGGAAGCTTCTATGTGATGATTCTTATGTATTTGAAATATTTTATTTTTAAACTGATTTTACTTCTGAAATTGATTTATGAGAGGTATGCTTTGCCTATACCTAGCTTTTTCATTTAGACAAGTAGATGTTTCTTGGAAGTTAGATTTCACTGTTTAGAGCAAAGCTGGTAGAGCATTTAATGTATCATTCATTACTTGGAAATGTTATCATTTAAACACTCTCGTTAAGCACCATCTCATTTTTATTTTGCAAGAACAAGTATATTAATGCAATGTCTTGTCTTCCTTGAAGAAATCATGTTTTACCTCAGACTCTAGTTTCAGAGGAAGCCGAGTAATTTACACTGAATCCATGGGTAGTGCCACTGTGCTTTTCTGCAAGAGCGTAACCTTTCCTACACACAACAGTGAGATTTCACTGGTGCATGAACCGAACTCTATCTAACTGTACATTTTGTAAAGAATTCCCAAGACAGCTGAAAGACATGTCTGGAGATGGTTTTTAGATGCTTTTGCTTCTGAAAAAGTTTTCCAAAAGCGACAACTGTTATTCACCTTGAGATTTTAATGTGAAATACTCATAGCTATTTTTCTGTGTATACAGAATATAGTACAACTACTGTTTATTCTGAAGAAAAAAAAAAAAAACACATTAAGATCATCATTAAAACAATACCATCCACTATCCTGGCTGCCACAGCAATTTCAGTAGCTTCATGATACAAACTCTTACTATTTGTAATATGTAATATTTAAATACGGGCAAAATAATTGCATAAGAAATTTCAACTGATTTAAATTAACAAAATATGCTGTTAGGATCTTTCTGTTGGTTTTGGGGGAGTGTTTTTTTCGCTGTTAATGTTTTTGGAGTTAATAAATCTCAACAATCAGCTACTGAACTCCTCTCCTTCCTCCTATATGATTAGAAGCCATTATTTCTAGATTATTTTTCCTTTTCAGTCTTTGCAAAAATGAAGATATTAGTGTTTCAGGTCATTAATCCCATGACTACAATTAATTTCTAAAAATAATAAAAAACCTTTTTGCTTCTGTGTAATGATCTCACATGGAGTTTCTCTGATTATGAAATTTTACTACACATTGGAGAACGATGCTTTAGCTGTATTGTCTAGCAATAAAATAGTTATCTGAAACAAGAGAAGTTTACAGGGACTCATCATATGCTCCCTCCTAAGATAAAAACCCCCACTGGAAATGGCTGTAACACTGCTTCCTGCAATCTTGACAGAGCTCATGAACACGGTCCAGCCTGCTCGGTATGTAAGCGCATTCAGCAGATAAACCAGGATGTTACGTGACTAGAAATTATACGACTAGATTGTTCATGAGATGACACTCTCCCTCTCAAGACAGCACAGACATTTCCCTGAACACTGCTGTGTACCTATGCACAAGAGCATCTTTTCGAAGAGATGGTCTAAATGAAGACTAAGGGATGAAACATGATTCTTTATGTATCCCACATATACCTGCTTACTGCAGAGGTATAGATAGGCTTTACATTGTGGAGGGATAACTTAAAAATATTTTCATCTAGACCTCGAATGAGCTAAGAACCAAGTTTCTCATTTACTACCTTTGGCATGTGTCATATTTTAATACAGAATTGTGCAAAAAGCTTCATGAATGTGTTCAAAAAGGAACATTCATGAGATGATGAACTAAACTGTAGCAGCTCAAGCATGTTATATTCACTAACATCACAATATAACTCGTAAACTCCAGCAGAAGTTAATTTAATATTAATTTAATTTAATACTGCACTCACTGGGCCAAGAGCTCTGCTAATCAGAGTTGCTGTCCGGTGGCTTAGTGCAAGGTTAGCGCTCGGTGCTGAAAATTTGCAAAGTAAAAAGAGGAAACATCTACCACATGCCAAGGATCACAAGGAAATCTTTATTTCCTCTGCTATGCCCAGAGCACACTATCTTTTTGTCACACCTACAGTCTAACTTGAAAATTTACAAGGGGCTTGGCGTGTATTTGTCTAAGGAATATGTACTTAACAAAAGCCATCACTGCAATGAGATGTTCTACCAGCTTTGTACTTTTCAAAATATGAGCAAACACAATCACTGCAATGACACCAATTTTCAGTAGAAGCAACTCTTCCATACAGCCACTGACAAACTGAGCAATAGATTTGCTCCTTATCTTGCAAGCAGGGCTTACAGTTTTCATTTTAGGCGTTTCCTTTTACAAAAGAGCTTAACTCATTAAAAGCTGGGAAGTTTTAACACCATCTGAACCATTTCTTCTCCAACTCCTGTAACTCACTTTTCATAGATACTACAAATCACTCAGCATTTTTACATCAATGCATCTCTCAAGTTACAGGGCATATACATAAATTATGTATTAAGCACAGAATACACTTGAAGTCACAATATCATGAGATCAGAATAGCACTTAAAAAGACTGTAAATGCAAAGTCATGCTAGCTGCTCTGTGTGGACTAACACGGTCTTTTTTGTCCTGCAGCAAACACCATATGTGGTTACTGCCAGTTAATAAGAGTTGTGGCAGTGATGATGTAAAAGGAAAGCATCTGCAAACTTTACTCCATACACAGTTATTTCACTGGTCAAAGACTTCAAGGCAATATCCATGCTAGAAATAATCTGACGTTATATATGAGATCCAGCTCCATATATGAACCGTATAAACTCTCAGGATTTGAAGCCTAGAGGGATACAAATTCAAAATCCTCGTCATAAGCCTAAAGCCTTTACAGAAAAAAAAGCAGTTTATTATGATTTCATAAACGAGGCTTGAATTTAAACTGTACAGGCACTGTATGAAAACATTCTGAAGGAAGGATGCTCCAGATGGAAACACCTTCATTTAGGTATCTAGACACAGAATCATAGAATCATAGAATGGTTTGGGTTGGAAGGGACCTTAAAGATCATAAAATTCCAACCCCCTGCCATGGGCAGCGACACACTCCAGCTTCCACTACAGAGAACAGCATTATAAAGAGCAATTCCACTGGCTAAATATAAGGGGATATTTTAGGATGAGCCCAATGATTGTCTAGGCTTTACAGCCACCTCTGCACAGGTAGACACACGTTCAGCTGTTTGAATCTGGAGCTGAACTCCACCGATGGTTTCTTACATTGATACAACTGAACTAAAGATAAACTGCATCACAAACAGCCAAAGAATGAAACAAGATGAAAAAGCAAAATTCAATGAACAATTTCTATTGAATTATTTTGTTTTCTAACGGATTCCCTCCACACCGTAAGAGACAGGAGAGACCTTGGTTACTCCAAGAATACAGTCCTGCAAGTAAGCTCAAGCATGGCTGGGACTGTTCCCAGACAGTATAACGCAACCGTCTGCAACAGTCAACTGTTGGAACAGTCTGTGGCGTGGCACCTTCCCTGAGCAGCTCCCAGGCACAGCCCCGCAGCCAGAAGAGTCCCAGCGCCTGTGCCCAGTAGGGAATTTGTATGCGGTCACCCTGTTTTGGAGGCTAAGATGAACAGACGGGCTGTTCCACACTACTTGGCGCCAGCACTCAAAAATGTTCCCAAGCACATTTGATTTACTAGTGTCGACACGGCCTAAGCACCTTCTCTGCAGCTCTTAGGTCAGAATACGGGAATTAACTTTGACCGAAGGGCTTCTAGAAATTATTTTCACAGTGTCACTGGAAATGAAGTAAGTTGTTTACGAGTTCCTATGGCTATGTCTAATGTAGAAAACCTTTTACACCCTTTTTTTCTTCCACTTTGGCACAGCTTGAATGACTGAGCCCTATTAAACAGGCCAAAGAAACACAAACCAGAACAACTCTTCCAAATTTCAAGTAAAGCATCTAATAAAGTACGTAACTCCACTGACTGCTTTTTCTTATCTTCTTAGGTCCAAACCAGCTACACTCCAACAATATAACTATTTTTTTTTTTAAACCAAGACCCTTCTAGAATATGAACTATTTGGGAATCATAGCTCCCAGGGCACATGAGGAAATGACATGCGGTAGAATCTGATATAATACCACAGCATCATCAGAAAACATCCAAAACCAACTGCTTGTTCTTTAAGGTAGCAACAGTCTGATGATTTGCTATAAAGCCTTCATAAGATGCAACATGTTTAAGTAATTGCTTAAGATTATTCTTCAAAATTTATAGGTTTATTAAATAGCTCTCTAAAGCTTAAAAATCATATCCAGTTCCTATTGGGTTCATTGTCAACGTGCCCTCTGAGCTGAAAGGCAGCAGAAATAAGGGCTGAGAACAGCGTGTTGTATGTCAACAAACTTGGTGAAAGTGCAACTCAGTCTCGGCACCAGTATGAACAAGAAATGTATTTGAACAGTTATTTAGAAATCCCCCTTCTTGTCCTGCCAACTTTGGATTTTAGCATCTATGTGAAATGAACAGCGCTTCCCTAATCCAAAATGTGTTTGGTTCAAAGAGGAAATAAATGTCAACAAAAGCAACTGTGGATTATGAAGTGAAGCACTGAACACAGCATGGGAAAACACAAAGGAACTGACAATCAGCTAACTGTCTGGAAGCATCCAAAAGAAACAGCTTATTTGGATCAAAATAACATCTAGAAATACCATTTCTCATGTTCTCAACTGCTAACAGATTCAATTTTAATGTCCGCTTTGACAGCCGCCTTTTAACATCTTGTAAAATCTCAGTAATGATTCAAAGTTGTTAAAACTTAAATGCCCTCCCTTCCATCTCCATCTTCACAGCAGAATTGTTAAAGAATTTCTGCTTGAACCAAACAACCCTTAGACACCACTAGCTAGTATAGAAGCTCTGCTGTACGGTCTTTAATGAAGCATGGTGCCTGAAATGAAATCCCAAGTTTGGGTTAAATTCACTATCCCCTTACAGATTAAGTCTATACTTCTTTGTCACAAATTAAGTAAGGGGACTGAAATCTGTTATTAAATAAAAGTACTATAAGGTAAAGAATTTTCTCTGGTACTTTCTTACAAAAATAAATTTCTGTACGCTTGCTCTATCTCCACTTCAGTGTGCTTCTCATTCAGTCACACACACAGAAAGAATGCCAATGTTCCTGGCACATTTCAACTATATTTAAAATTCAGTTTATCATCTCATTTGCTGCTTTTATTCTGTAGTAGAACAAATGTTGAGAGGTTTGTGATTCCAAACCATCCTGTTGCAGCTTTTCATTGAGAGACTATAAAGCCTTCTACATTCCTTTATAGCTTTCAACTGCTGTAAAATAGTCCAGTGTTATGAATACTGAAGCAGAGACAAAAGAGAAGAGAAACATTTTGAGAGTGACCTTTAATTCTAGGTTCCAATATATGAGATGAAAATCAAGCCATGCAAGGATTTATCACTTCAGACAGTAGTCAAAAGCACCCCAGTCACAGATGAGCAAAGCCCAGCTGGAACTCAGGACTGCCCTCCAGCACTGCTGTCAAATACACAGGCTGAGCTCCCCTTCATGAGCACTGAGAACAATATAAAACTGAAGTCCATGGTATTTATTGTGATCAGAGACAGACTTTTAAAAATATTTAAACATCAAACAGTATATGAGAGATGCCCACTCAGGGCAGTCTTGGTGTGACAGCCTGACATTCTGGCCAGATAGCAACACACTTCGTCCATCATGAAGGGTCACTGACAGAGGTAGCCACAAGCTACGGTGAAGACTGAGTCTCAAACACAGAGTTTTATATTATCTATTTGGTTTTTAGTTTAGAAAGAATGGCAGTAAAGGATAACTGGATTCTAGAACATGCAAAGAATCAACTTCACCAAACACACACTACTTCTTTCCCTATCTTTTTAAAAGGAAACCCTGATCTCCAAGAATTCCTTTTGCCAAACCATTTTATACTGAGACAAAATGAGTAACTACTCAAATCCACAAAAAGCCTACAAATGGCTATTTGGAAAGCGTTCAGACAAGACCCAAAGCTGTACACTGTTGCTGCTCATCTTTCACACCTATCAGCAAAGCTCACCTAACTGAAAAACCATGGAGTTGTACCTAGTACATGTTACAGTTAAATTGGCATCAAGAACAGATTTAGCATATGGATATGTGGTTTTCAACAATGTTTGTCTAAATACATAAGTATGCCAACCTTAAAAGTAACATTTCCATAAACCAGTCTCTTACCACTGAGAGGACTGGGAAAGATAAGTCTCCAGAGAGACAGGAGTTACAGCAAACAAAAATCCTGTGAAACACAGAAATTCTGTGAAATCTACTTCGAGACCCAACTGCCAAATCTGAACCATCTTCAAACATCTTCTCTGCTCATAAGGAACATGACTTCTAGTTGCAGAATTAACATTTCAGTGGAAGTTGTTTCTTTTCTGCATTTTATTATTTTAGGAAAAACTAAATCAAACTCATAAAAGAATGCTTTTCCAGTTCCTTCAAGATTTTGGCCATTTCTTCTATTACTGTTCCATACCACAAAAATATTCATATAGTGTGAAACTGTCTGGAAACAAGACACATAAGACATCCTCTGTACATCATCACAGAAGGACCCCGTAAGCTAAGATGCACTGAGCAAGACTTACAGCCAGAAAAGGATAATTTTAAAATCTCATAAAATTATTTAGTGAATTCTAACTTCACATCCTTCCAACAAATACCAATCTGCTGTAAACATGAACAAGTATAACAAATTGAGCTTTACATTTCACACATATATAGTATTTGGATTTAACTATTTGGTTTATTAATACTTGGATATTGTTCATTGCACATCTGAGCTCTCTTTATAATGAAAGAGCAAATTAAGTTTTACACATACCTGTAAGACACAAATATGCAGCTAAATACCGTTTTTCAAGGCCATCTTTATAGGTCTGAATCGCACCATAGATTGGAGGTAGAATGAAAATCAGGTTACTCACTGTGTTCCCTGTAGGACAGAAACCAAAAGCAGAGATTTAGAATTAGGTACCATGGACTTTAAATAAATAAAGCTGTGTTCACTCATTAAAGACAGGTTTTCATCCAGAAAGCTACACCTTTTTAAAATTTGTCTTCTGCTTTCACACATAATACAAAGTTAAATTTTGGTACAAACTACTTAACTACTTGAATGCTAAGAACATTTTTAACTCTTCTGTCTTCTTTCATGTGTATGAATAGCACTAAAATACTAATTTAAGTAAAAAAAGTTTGACAGAGATGGTGCTTACTTTCTTGGCAGAAGGCAGAAAAATAGGGTTACCTTGATTGCACAGCTCATGAATTAAAACCCAATTCCTTAAGAAGATATAATCCCCAAATAGTTCAAGCGTGGTATTTTAAAAGAGCTGTTTGTTTGCTTTTTTTCTTTTCTTAAACCTATTCTTGGAACTCTCTCCTCCACACTCCACTCAAATACTTTAAGGTCACCGAGTGACTCATTCCCCAATGAAACCAGTTCAAACTTTACTGTTAGTGTGCTACCCACTGCGCACACGCAGAGCAAGCTGGATGGGATGCTNGACCACTCTCCCAGTCTGATTTAGATGTTTTTTTCAAACTGCCCTGGCCTATGCAAAAGTGCAATGAAATATCGCAAAGTTTAAATGAAGCGTAAGGAAATGGTACATTTCTCAGCAGAAGGGATGCAGATTCAGCTTTTTAGCCTAACCACAAATCATAATTTTGAAAATAAAGGTTATGTAAATGGAATAAAATGACATGCTATTAGGGAAAAAGAGCAAATTTATTAAAAAAGGCAAAATGTTGCTTACATAAATTAAACCGCACGCTTCCACACGCCATCAGTTATATATCAAACTGGAACTCTATAATTTCATAATATCTCAGTGAGGAATACAATGTATGAGGCTATGGAGAGGCCACAGAAATCCTATTTCTGGCTTTTTTATTCAGCAGAAAATCTCAGAAGAGTTTCACTTTCTAAAATAAAACAAGACTGAGCAGGCCAGGTCTGAGTCACTCCCCTAATTGAAGTACCTATTTTTCAGGAGTCCTACTTCCCAAGATCCATCTCAGAGAAAACCAAAAACTACCAAACTACGATCATACAAACCCAAAGTATTACAGCACCTCTGGGAACAAAAATCAATACTTTACAGGTTTACAGAAAATTCAAACCTAAATGCAAAAAAAGGTTATTTCAGAACACATGAAGCTCAAGTTTGAGAGTCTTCTTGACCAGACAAAAATCACATCTGTTTTTTATCAGACCTCCTTTAAATCACTTCCTTATTGATTTAACATCATCTCCTGTACAACTATGAATTTATGATTCCAGTTATAATGAGCAAAACAGAGATGTGTCAGAGATCTTACTCATTTAGTCAGCTCTGTAGTAAGTTCCTCCATGTAAAAGAAGCCCAGCTGCAATCAAAATAGCTCTGCAAAGACACACAAGTTTGTACTAACATAAAAGGCCTTTTTCATGCTTAAATTCTTTGGGGAACCATTAACCTTTTACCACATTCCCACAGTGTTGCAATAGGCAGTGATTCACTTTCAGTGGAGAGCAGGTTTGGAAGAAATTCACTGAAATTCAGTATTGTGTGGTATGCTGGCCATTACCACGTCCTCCCACAAATCATCAGAAGATGTCATCCAGCCTCCAAAATTACAGCAAAGGTTATGTAGTCTGGAGAGTGAACCTGCTGCTTCCTAAAGCAGTCCTCAACTATGCCCATTTTCAAGAGGAGTTATTAGACATTATATAAATATCACTTTGTTATGAAACTGTCAAAAACCTGGCAAAAATTCAAACATGAAAATGCCAAACAAAAGAAATACCATGATGTTTATCCGCAGCTGGGAAGGCATGTGACTTTAGAAGAGAGTTGCTTTAGGATAACAAACTTCAAATGGACATAAGAATGCAGAAAAGAGATCCTTCTGTAGGAAAGCGAAGGTTTCAACACTTCCTGTAACACTGTAATTATGTTAAATTATTGATAATTTATGAGCATTTAATCTAGGACCATCTTGCCGAGAGAGGAAATACCATCAACCTAATCTAGCTGTAAATTCCTGCCACTCCTTCTCTGCACTTTTTGGCCCATATTATTCAGAAAATTTATAGCACAGATTTTTAAAAAGGGAAATGGGGGCAGGGGAACAATGAAGTTCTCTGGCGTGCTGCTAGCAAAATGACTTTTTTCAAGAACAAAAACTACAAGGCTTCTTTCAAACTCAAGGTCCCGAGGAGTGCGTATTTCATAAAAGTCTAGCTAGTCTTTACAGGATTATCCTCGCATGGGATAGCTTATAAATTCATTAAAAGGGATTTTTACTAATTCCATCAAAAAACGGCAGTGGGATACGCACAGAGATGAGCAAACAATACCAAGAAAGAAGCAAAAGGTGACACAACTACAGACCTGTGACTCTAAAGTCAATTAACAAGTAAGGAAGTGAAAGCAGTTTTGAAGGAAATAGATATGGAAGTTGACAATGGGAAAAAAGTTAAAACTGTCAAGAAACCTAATCTCTTCCTTTTTCACCAGATTTTCTTTTTTTTTTAATATTAAAAATAATGCAGCAGACCTCCTTGGGAAAACCAAAGATTGGAGAATTTGCAATTTAGGCATGAGGCAGAAGGTATGCAAAATATATAAAGAGGAGAGTATTGGTTATGCCTGTAAGAAATGCAGTATATCAGAAATTAGATGGTTGGATGGACACACGGATGGACCCGGGCTTAACTCTGTACAGCATTCTTCTATTTCAGTATTGGATTCCTTGAGCACTGGTCCAAGCAGTGATTTAATTTTTCTGTAGTGTCCAAAGACTGTTTCTCAGCATTTTTATCTTCAGCATGTCTGTCAACAGAAAGGAGAACAGAGGAAGAAATGAATGAACTCGCAGACTGAACTGACAAGAACAGGATTAAATATGATGGCCAACAACACGTCTTTCAATGCGAACATGAATTCTTATTCCAAATGTAGGATTAATCTATTTGAAGAGACAGAAAAGTGAATTAAGATTGCATGGTGACTGACCAGAAGCCATCACTGGAAGGCAGGCATCAAAAACCCTAAATTTACTTCCAGTAGACGCATGGAAGATAGTAATGTCTTCTTGCAAGGCAATAGTAGAATACACAGTTCTCTAGTTATCAATAAAAGAGAAAGCACATCAGGTGCGGAGAAGCATCACCAGTGGGAGTGATGAACGGGAGCTTAGAACATCAGAAGGGACAAAGATGGCTTAGCTCACCTAACCGAACAAAACAACGGCTGGACGGAATAAAACTGTGCTCTGTGGGTAAATGGCAAGGACAAAAGGGAGCTATTTGAACTAAAGGATAATACTGACAAAAGAATAAACTAACCCTAAATAAATATAGGCTAGAATTAAGAGGAAAGCTGAAGAGGAGAGATTTACAACTGCTTCCCAAGAGAAATGGGCAGCATGGTGAACCTACCTGCCTTCAGGGTGAAGCTCAGGAAACTCAAAAGTCAGATTACATGATGGGGCGGCCTAGCACAGCAGGAAAACAAAGTCCACAAAGATTATACATGGAACTAGGTAAAGTGCTAAACTAACGTCTAATCATGATACATGCAAACTGAGTGACCAGAGAAGGGCAACGAAGCTGGGGAAGGGTCTGGAGCACAGGGCTGACGAGGAGCGGCTGAGGGAGCTGGGGGGGTTCAGGCTGGAGAAGAGGAGGCTGAGAGAAGACCTCATCACTCTCTACAGCTGCTGAAAGGAGGGTGCAGTGAAGTGGNAGCTTGACGGTTGGACTCAATGATCCTTGAGGTGTTTTTCCAGCTTCAATGACTCAATGACAACTATGACCTTACAAATTTTCATTAAAGTCTTTCAAGGCTGTTTTAATGCAAACCATTGTTTCAAAATACTGTTTTATTCATGGAGAGAATGCCATACGGCACCAGAACAAAATTAAATTTATGCAAAACATCATTTCAAGAGGCCTCTGTCTGTGGAAAGTACAGCTGTGTGAGTGTTAAACCACATCTGCACCCTGTTCTACAACAGCAAAACCAGACGAGTCTTTTTTACGACGCATCATCTAGATGCACCATAAAAAATGAGTTGTCAAGACTAGAGTCATCTTCAGGTCCTAAAAAATATGCATATTATCATAAAGGCACAAAGATCTGACCACCTCAAGGACAAAAAATATAAACTTAAAGAGGAAATAGTATTTGCAGGCAAAAAAAGGCAAAATATTCTGCAGACAGCTTGGTACAGTTACAGAGTACACAAATTTGAATGACCTTATTTTCATCAAATTTCTATTTCCCCAAAATTGCAGTTAACTCTACATTAGAAAATCATTTCTATAATAATAAATTGGGATAGGCAGTCAAAAGGATAAAACAAGTGAAGTTGTAAATAAGTCCAGTTGTAACATAGAGGAATAATACACAGGATGTAAAAACATAAGGAACACAACACTGGGAGTTAGAATACAGGAAAAGTTTTCAGTGAGGGGGGAAAAGTGGTATTAAAGAAGCAAAAATTATCATCTTCAGCTTTTGTCAAGATGACCAGTGTGATTTACAGAGTGAGAAGAGATCCTTTCTCCTATGTTTGTACACAGAATGACCACAAGATTTACCAACTGGAAGGATCTTTTCAAAAGTTAAAATGCTCCTTCTGTCAAACAATTGAAGACTTTTCACTCTGCTATGATTTCTACAAGACTCAAAAACAACAGAAATATATATTACACTCAGAGAGCAAAGAAGAAAAATTTTGCAGTTAAAATGTTGACTCTGCATAAAAATCTCATTTAAAATCAGGACTAATAAACATGACATTCATGACAGGCTTTCAGCCTCACCTTAAGGACAACTGCCCCTCTCTGTGACACAGAAGAAAGTGGCTGCTCTTTTCTAAAATCAATACCTAACTTGCAATAAAGTCAGTGTGTCCCTCAAACAAGCAAATAAGCAAACAAACAAACCAGATTTTGAGGCTGAAAACATCCATTTCATTGTCTGGATATTGTGGTGCTCTGCACAATTTCTGTGCAGTTCCTGGATCATGTAGCTTTTTCTTTTTCCATCAGTGCAAGAAGAAAAGAAAAAGAATTATAAAAAACAAAGCCCATCAGATGGCATCATTCAGAACTCGCACCAACCTTCTAGCTGCTTTCAGATATAAGAAGTTCTGTCTCATGGCTTTTGTTTCTGGAATCATGTCAAGCAGCTCTGGAGCAAACTATCACTCACTATTAGAGGGCTTACCAAGTTTAAAGAAATGGCGAAGCAACACAATTCAGTCACCTTTGGGAGCATAACCGCCTACCATTAGGTACCCTCTCTTCTAAAGAAAGATTTTTCCCTTGGAAGGTTGTCTGAGGATATGAAGCCAAAGATAAGTACACACAGAGAAAGAAAGGTGTAAAAAGGGTAGTCCTGCGGCCCAGCAGCACCAGTTAAGGTGAAACAATGAAAGACAAAAAGGTGTCAGGAAATTAAGATTTGAACTGGAGGAGCAGGCAGCCCAACAGACTGAGGAGGAATCTAGAGTATTTCCTTCTAAAGAATAAGAAACTCATTCAAATCTACCATGGGAGTCCTTGCTAAGATACAAGTACTTCAGAGGTCACCTATCACAGCATTGCAAGGGTCAACAGAGGAATTAATCTGAATTAAATCCAACAAGTTTCCATACAGTATATGCTATCTATAACTAAGTCAGAGCCCAGAGGAGCTTTGTATCACTGAAATTTTAAAATACAGGCGTTTCATGATTGTTCAGAAGACCCAACTACACAGAATCAGCTCTTTTGGCCACTAACTTCAATCTTGTGCCGTTTTCGCTTACGGCTTATCACCAGGAGGGCAGTACAGCAATTAGATTTTCACTTCCACCAGCCATTTTTAATATCTTCCACTTCAAAGTCTACAATAACTGCACTTCAGAGTGTCAGGAAATGAAAACTCCTGTCTCCACTTGATATTTCAGAAGGACCTCAAGGGGAGAAAACAGAGTCATCCCGACGGGAATTTTGCCAATATGTAATTACTCAACTCCCTACTTGCTGATGTGCATGAAAGATCAATATAAACTTCCTGTTACTCAGTGAGACACAACACAGCGTTACTCCAGGCTGGAGCACAGGACCGACGCTGACTTCAACAAAAAATTAAAAAATGGGGGTGGGGGTTGTTTAGAGTGTTTATTGTTAAGCAACAAGATCTGTTTCTTACCTTCTGCAATTCTGCTTTCCAAATAATAAGCAAGCCTTGGTTTTGTTTACCTGGACATTAACTAAAGTTGCAACTTCAGCAATTCAGCTGCAACTTCTATTAGCCACCACATTTCTAATCACAAATGGGAAAAATACTGAAGGAAACAAACAGTGAACCAATTACTGAACTGTTTAAGCTGTGTACGAAAGCTTCCTGAAGAACGATAAAAATGGCTACAAATAAATAACACTTTAGAGTAATGGGTTATTAGAGGGACTATTACATCTCCCTAGGTATTTAAAATAAAATCAGAAATCTAAAGGAGCAAGTTCATAGAGATCATAGGAATCATAAAATTAAAAGGTAGGTAAAACACCACAGAAAAATGTGATAAAGTGAGTACATTACAAAGGAATGCCGCATTAATCTAGCTCTGTATAGATGCTGGTATACAATTGTAAGAAAAACTGTAAGGGACAAATGAGAGGGAGGGGTCAGATACAGCAACCAGGAGTACTACAAAGCAAAAGAAAGATCTTAAAAAAAAAAACAAAACAAAAAAACCCAGCTACTTAAATCTTGGCCAGGCAGCAGCTACAAGAAAGCAATGTGGAATCCAACTGTGGAATTCACATGGGGGCAGGACAGAAAAAATTATTTGTATTACTAAAGAGCATTCTGATCAGCACTAACAGACTGAAACAAGGAAAAAGGAAGTTTAGGCAGAACATCTAGAACCCAAGTTTATTTGGCAGCAGCANCAGCAGCTACAAGAAAGCAATGTGGAATCCAACTGTGGAATTCACAGGGGGGCAGGACAGAAAAAAAATATTATTTGTATTACCTAAAGAGCATTCTGATCATGGATAACAGACTGAAACAAGGAAAAAGGAAGTTTAGGCAGAACATCTAGAACCCAAGTTTATTTGGCAGCAGCAACATCTCCCAAAAAAAGCCATGAATCCTGGAACAGTTTCAAAGAAGAGTGGACAACACGCTGTAAGATACACGAAGAAAACAATCCACCACGGGCACAGAAAGGAAGCAAAGGAGGCAGGAATACAGCCTCCTCCCCAACGCCAGCACCAGCATGGATGCAAACCATGAGTGTGAGCACAGCGCGTTCCAGTCGCACGCGTCTCAGCCCCAGCTGCAACACAGAGCTGCTTCCAGTAAGTCAAAACGCTGGGACAAAGCCAAAAAAAATTAAAAGGCAGCATTGCTGCTGCAGAGTTGGTGGCCAACTGGGAGGTTTTACTGCTTGAAGTCAGTGTGCAGGGCAGTGCTTCAAGATTTTCCAGGCTGTTTCTCCCTTGTTGGGCCTTAATTTCTCCAGGATATGTAAATGTATGCTGATATCCTTCCGAACAAAAATTGCACAGGCAAACCATTTCAGTGATTTACTGGATTGGGGAGGGGTAATGAGGTAATTTTAGGAAAAAAAGAGATTAATTATTAACAACACAATTTGATTTTTATTCCCAGTGCTCATTTAAGAGCAGTTCCAACATGCTGTGTCAAGTGATATGTTCTGATTTATGGCCTTACACACTTTATATTCCAGCTGCAGAATTCATTCCCTTGGCATTCAGCATACTAGTTCAGCTGATATTTTTGTAGATTTTTTTAACTCTGATTACAGTATTTCATGTTACATTTGTGTTCTTCAAAACAATCAAAAGGTAATTAGAAGGAAAAGCTCTCAACACTCCTGACTAACAAAGCACACACAAGAAAGCCCAGTTCAAACCTGTACAGCGTGGGTGTATTTTCTAATGTGCAAGCCTCTCTTTGGTATGCACGTCTTACAGAAGCATTTATTATTAAACTGCTTCTGAATTGCCCTAGGTTACAATCAGGCTATCCTTTTCTTCACCCTCACCTCTCTGCAAAGTGCTTTACTACTGTGTAGTAAAGACACTAGAAAATTAGAACCTAAGAGGAGACGGTACTAACGCTGACATTACTTCTTATGCATATTATACTGCAAATAAATGAGTGAAAGCTAATACTACACAAACCCACATTTTAAAGCTCCATGTTTCTTTGTAAGAAATTGATACCCTTGTAATTGCAGAAACACAACATTTGTGTTCATAATGTGAATTTAAACTTCGATGGTGAAGCATTCATCGCTGGTTTAAGTTTTTGCTTTTCCCCCTCAAGTCTAAAACATACTGGTTACCTGTTTTATTTCCATTACTGCAGTGACTGAGCAACCCCAGTCTTCTGTGTACTTATCTTCAACATCCTTGCAAGAAGAGGACAGGCTAGAAGAGGATGCTTGAGTCACAAAGAAACCTGCATAAAACTGCAGCCAGGCTTTTCAAACACCAAAGTGTTCCTCTAGCAGCTAGACCATCCTTACCAGCCACAAGAAAAATGAATGAGTTCACCACAATACCTCTCCTAAATAGAGCTTCAAAGGAGAAAGTACATCAGAGTAAGAACATTTTTGTTACCAATTCATTACAGAGTCCTCCTCTTCCTCCTACTGCAATTCTTCCAAGCTATCACAAATGAAGAGAAAGTTGTTTTCAGAGGGATCTGTCTCGAAGCCATTCATGAGTGAAGTCTGGGATCTGCTCGAGATGCTGTTCATCAGAAGAGGGTTATAAAATGTGGAGGACTGACTGTGAAGTTGAACTGATCATTAAGAAAGCAATTGCAAAGAAAATATTCTGAGGTGACAGGCCAGAATAAAGATAGCTACAACAGTTAAATCAAAAAGCCATGTTCCTCACTTCTGAAACCACTTTTGTTAATTTTTTTATTGCGGCTCTAACTATGTCTATCATTTGTGCTGGCTGCAAATACGATATTACACAGCTCCTTTACAGGACATCTTATTCCCAGTCCAAGATATCCACAATTAACTGGACTACAAAGAATAAACCTGCATTACAATTAGCTGATATGCCATCCATGTAATATTTTAATGTTGCTTTCCCAGAGTATGGGAAGCCTCACAAAAAAAGAAAGCATCGTTTCCCTGATAAACACGTACCTAAGATGATAACAAGCAGGCCAATTACTTTGAAGTACACCTGGAAGGATTTTGCAAGTAAATTTAAAGTAAAAACAGTTGACATAGGCAGATAATTTGAAATGTCAATCTAGAAAGCTCACCGAAAGCAAGTGCTTACTGCTGGAAAATGCAATCAAAGTCTGAAGAGATTAGGCTGAGATGATGTAAAGTTAGAATATTACATGCAATAAGCTTGTTGCTGAAGGGCAGATTTGCTGCTATTATAGCCTTTACTGAAAAACAAAATAAAACGTATTTTACATGTTATTTTAAGACAGGCTGATGATTTCAGACTGGAAGGAAACAACTGAGACAGGGAAGCAGGCACTCTTCAGGCACTGCTAAAACTAAGCAGTGACCAATACGATGCTACAGTGATCATCTATTTCATTTTCATCATACTTAACTCCTTCCAGTTCACCTTTCTTCTTTTATGCTGGCGTCAGCATCCTGGATTCATGTCCAGTGTCTGTGCCAACTCCTCTAAGCCCAAGAGTCTGTCCAGAGCACAAAGCACAGCTTTGGGGAGCTGAGTTTTGAGCTACAAGAGTACATCCAGCACAGCATCTGTCAGTCCTCACCACAAACAGAGATATCCACTTGAGATACCAAGTCGTGGCTATCATCTCAGAGGCTCTCATAGGACTCTTGCAGGCACCGTGCAATGAGATAGGAGAGCTAAGCATTTGGGGAGCCCAATACGCTCACTGCATGGTAGATGGCAGAGAACAACACGTGTCAGTGCTCTTTTCCAGATATTTGTAGATTTACTTTGAGTAGCCTTTCTTCAAAATCCAAATCCTCTTGCTTTCCTCCCTTTACCTGCTATCAGCGTGGATTTCCCCTGGGTGTTCAGAATGATTAAAGACTCGTAGGTGACAAGCATAGAACGGGGGGGATAATGAAACAGCCTGATTCAGATATACAGCAACCATTCGAGCACTGCTTGGTGACCGTCCCTCTACTATCAGCAGCACTAATAGAAAATCTTATAACTATCTCTTTTTGCAGGGCTGCCTTACATGAGAAATCCTAGGGTTACCTGGAGCATGTGATAAAAGAAAGGCACCTGATCTCAGATTCTTCATCTTCACTCCTAAATATCCAACTTCTCTTTTATGTAGGCAATTCTTTTCTCTAAAGTCTTCATAACCTTTTCCAGTTAATATGACAACCTCCGGCAAGAACTTTCAACAGTACCCAATTAATTCACCAACCCAAGACTCAAAGGTTGTTGCTTCTGGTCCACAACTTCTAACTCCAACACTATTCTTTAGCCACTGTTCAACTGTAATTTCAAGACAATGTTATTGTTCTTGCTTTAAAAAAAAAAGAAAAAGGCAGCTGCCTATCAGCCAATAGCCTTGGCAAAAGCTACTTATCTAGAGGGTTTCTTCTCCACAAAGATGTTAAGATCAAAGTCCAAATCTTAAGTATCTCACAATTTAAACCAAATACAGGAAGAGATACACAACACATTGAAGGTTTGAGCCTTAAACACTGTCTTTTTGTTATAAATAGAACTTAATATAATACCTACACAGTAACAGTTTATAAGCAATATAAACCAGCAACACTCATCCGGTTTTTACTCTGCTACTTCTAAAGAAAAGCCACGAACTTCCACGTTGCTGCTGCTGCTAGCTGCAGCTTTATGTAGATGGCATTAAACTGTGACCATTCGTGGGCACCAGATCTGCAGGTACAGGGTGCTATGAACAAAAATGAATTGCCAACTTTCTTTCTAAATTTCTGTTACTAAATTGAAATAATAATGTTTTGCTTCTCCAGTTTTCCAGGCTGTTTACTCATGCACTGGTCAGCATGTTGCATACAGTTAGTTATATGGGCCATTTCCACAACTGTGAAAAGGACTTGTGGAAAAAAAGAAAAAAAAAAAAAAAAAANAAGAAACTGAGGGAGAGGCACAGCTAGTATGATTTATGTACACTGTCCTGGCTTCACTCACCTCGTGCTGTTAGAGGCAAATGTTCTGCTCACTCTCAACATCAATTTTTCTAATTCTTGCTTGTCTGCTTCTTTGCCTAAAGAGGACTGTACCTTGCCTTCTCCTCAAACCTAAAAGACAAGTCTCAAACTAATGTCCTAAACCTTGTCTAGCTGAACCAGCCCACACTCCTGTCCCCTTCTCCAGCTCCTCTGGTTAGAGAGAAGAATCAGGGAAATGATGCCTGGATGAGGCTACAAGGGAAAATACCATCGTGCTGAAGATCCTTTAAGAGACACACACACTCTGCATACATTATTCCAGGGTCAGTCCAAGGACACCGGATTCAGAAAATAAGACCAAAGCAACCAAGGAATAATGCAAAACCAAATAAAATAAAGCCCCAGGACACAGCTGGGAAACAGATACACTGCTGGACACTAATCTGAATTTTGAAATAAAGTTTGGAATTTCCCTCAGGAAAGCTCTGCAACGTGGAGAGCAGGTCAAGTCACTAGTTGCTGGAAAGGCAGAGAACTGGAGAGGAACCTCCTAAGGCTGGCAGGGGGCAGAGAGGGGACACAAAGGGTGCACCTCCCTGCTGAGACTGGCAGAGAGGGCTACTTCTGCCTCCCCAAACTCTAGATACACTGCAGTACGTATTCTGGCAGAGGTCGATGGATCTTTTTATAAAGAAGATAATGATCCTGCAGATGCTGACTGCACTGATCGCTGAGAAATGTCAGTTTTTGAGTCACTGATCACCATGCATATGCAGCGTATTTCTTCAAGGGAATTAATTTCTAAAAACATAGAAAAAAATATCCTGGTCAGACACTTCAGGTTTTTGAGCTAGAACAAAACACCCCACTATTTTATAGTTGCATTTTCAAGTGCACAAAAGGGTCTGTCCCCAAAACCTTAAATCTAAACAGTGCCCAGCAAAATCACTGCGACTTTACCCTATATGGGGATATTCAAAACAATTAATGGTAAAAGATCAACACTAAAGCCGTGCTGCTCTGGGGTTTCTTGAGTTGTAACATCCTCTAGAAACTTCTCTCTTCCTGACACCTTTCCTTCCTTTGTAGTACTTCCACAACCACAGCATAACCAAGCAACTTTAACTCATTCAGCAGCTCGGCTTCTCTGCTAACAGACTGGAAAATGGCTGTAATTCCTGAGGCTGTAAAGAGCCCCACACCTAGAAAATTCAGAGCAACCAAAGGTTAGGTAGCTTTTCCCTGATAACCAATTGTAATTGGGTTCCCTTCTAGCATTATAAATTTCATTTTTTGATATATATTTTTAATTAAAAGAACTCTTTGCATTTTCTTAACCTTTCATGATCCATAAGCCTTTCTGGGATCCTCTTTAGGCTTTTGAGATAGGGAAACCGTCCAGTGTGTTAGCACTTGCATGCGTTGCAAGAGAAAACGACTGCATACTGCTGAGTTGGTGGGACTAGNCCAGTGTCCAGACTATTTTTAATGCTCAACTTTGCTACACACCTCTACAGGACTTCTCCTTTGATCTAAAACTGCATCTGACTAGATGCTGGATCTTGTCCAAATGAAATTCCTTTTCCAACTGGAATTAGCAATTACTAAAAATCCAGCCTACAGAGTAGTAGCATCTTGAGCTTTCACTGGAAATAATGTGCTCATTAAAGCACTGCATAAATCAGAGAGCTTCCAGGGTCATGTTTTATGACCATAAAGTTGATACCTTGAAATCCTACTAGTTGGAATTCATACAAAACGTACTCTGGTGTCCTGTGCCATGCACCCTTGACTTGCAGAAAAGCAGATGTGAAGGAAGAAACTGAGGGAGAGGCACAGCTAGTATGATTTATGTACACTGTCCTGGCTTCACTCACCTCGTGCTGTTAGAGGCAAATGTTCTGCTCACTCTCAACATCAATTTTTCTAATTCTTGCTTGTCTGCTTCTTTGCCTAAAGAGGACTGTACCTTGCCTTCTCCTCAAACCTAAAAGACAAGTCTCAAACTAATGTCCTAAACCTTGTCTAGCTGAACCAGCCCACACTCCTGTCCCCTTCTCCAGCTCCTCTGGTTAGAGAGAAGAATCAGGGAAATGATGCCTGGATGAGGCTACAAGGGAAAATACCATCGTGCTGAAGATCCTTTAAGAGACACACACACTCTGCATACATTATTCCAGGGTCAGTCCAAGGACACCGGATTCAGAAAATAAGACCAAAGCAACCAAGGAATAATGCAAAACCAAATAAAATAAAGCCCCAGGACACAGCTGGGAAACAGATACACTGCTGGACACTAATCTGAATTTTGAAATAAAGTTTGGAATTTCCCTCAGGAAAGCTCTGCAACGTGGAGAGCAGGTCAAGTCACTAGTTGCTGGAAAGGCAGAGAACTGGAGAGGAACCTCCTAAGGCTGGCAGGGGGCAGAGAGGGGACACAAAGGGTGCACCTCCCTGCTGAGACTGGCAGAGAGGGCTACTTCTGCCTCCCCAAACTCTAGATACACTGCAGTACGTATTCTGGCAGAGGTCGATGGATCTTTTTATAAAGAAGATAATGATCCTGCAGATGCTGACTGCACTGATCGCTGAGAAATGTCAGTTTTTGAGTCACTGATCACCATGCATATGCAGCGTATTTCTTCAAGGGAATTAATTTCTAAAAACATAGAAAAAAATATCCTGGTCAGACACTTCAGGTTTTTGAGCTAGAACAAAACACCCCACTATTTTATAGTTGCATTTTCAAGTGCACAAAAGGGTCTGTCCCCAAAACCTTAAATCTAAACAGTGCCCAGCAAAATCACTGCGACTTTACCCTATATGGGGATATTCAAAACAATTAATGGTAAAAGATCAACACTAAAGCCGTGCTGCTCTGGGGTTTCTTGAGTTGTAACATCCTCTAGAAACTTCTCTCTTCCTGACACCTTTCCTTCCTTTGTAGTACTTCCACAACCACAGCATAACCAAGCAACTTTAACTCATTCAGCAGCTCGGCTTCTCTGCTAACAGACTGGAAAATGGCTGTAATTCCTGAGGCTGTAAAGAGCCCCACACCTAGAAAATTCAGAGCAACCAAAGGTTAGGTAGCTTTTCCCTGATAACCAATTGTAATTGGGTTCCCTTCTAGCATTATAAATTTCATTTTTTGATATATATTTTTAATTAAAAGAACTCTTTGCATTTTCTTAACCTTTCATGATCCATAAGCCTTTCTGGGATCCTCTTTAGGCTTTTGAGATAGGGAAACCGTCCAGTGTGTTAGCACTTGCATGCGTTGCAAGAGAAAACGACTGCATACTGCTGAGTTGGTGGGACTAGAGACAACTCCCAGAGTTACTTTGAACATCTTTGCAGCGATTATTAAATCTTTCTTCTGTTTAAAAAACATCTTCCCCACTGATCTGTGAAATGCTCCAGTAAATATGGCAAATGCACTACATAAACAGCAGTTTCACACACACACAAAGACACAACAAACCCCAGACTAAAGACATTTTTGTCTTTTAATTACGACAACAGTCGTTTTTATCTGTGATTAAAGGCTCGTTTAAAGGCATTTAAAAGTCAGCGGAGTTCGTTTACCATAATTTATTTTACATTAATCTTCCTATTTCTAGCTACAAATATATATTCTGCAAATTCGTATCATACAGTTCAAAAGCTTCCCTGCCTTAGTTTGCACATAAGCAAAATTAAATTGTACAAATGCCACTGCTCTGTCACCATTTGGAGTGGCAGATGTCCAATTACCAGCTGTACAAGTACTGAATATGAAGCGCTAATTACAGAGTAATCAAATGCTTTGTTAAACCATATTTAAGAATTTTATTGTCACTTAATAACTACACAAGTATTAGTAGATAAACATATACGTGGTCCATTACCACAGCCTCCGTCAAGTTTTAAGGATATCCATAATGTGATGGAGCAATGAGAACTGTTGTTTGGACAAACGCAGACTTTCCAAAAGCCTTTGACCCTGTCTTTCAATGGAAGCTCTTGGAAAAACAGAAAATTAAGCTGACATGAGATGAAAGGCAGAGTTGCATCATGGATTAGAAAGTGGCACAGAGACCAAAAAAAAAGGAAAGAATTTAAATAAAATATATAAATCCTTAATTGTAGCAAAATGCATCAAAACAGTGCCACAATATTATTCTCAGGCTTAAGTCAAGTATATACATTTACAACATGGGCAGGGAAATAAATTAATGCAACAGCATTTGCCACTGACTCAAAAATCACTTAAAATCATTAAAGGAATAAGAAAGCAGGACAGCAGAGACCCTCCATCTGGCTTACGAGTTTACTCCCGCTACGCTATTCTTTGAAGAAACCCCTCTATCAACTTTTTATCCGCAGCACAGAAAGCAAGCTAAAAAGGTTCATCTTAGAAAGCATCCCACAGCCGAGCACCGTTCTGTACACGCCACTTGACTTTATAGCCACCATCAACTAGTTTAATGTTCCCTTTACTTCTTTCTCTGCACTGCTCCCTAAATTGAGGGGGGTCCCTCAAGGAGCCTGATGAATTTCAAGAGGAAACCTGTGCTGTGGCTTCCTGCAATTAGGTCATTAAAGTTACACACTCAGATCCCTTTCGGTCTTCAAAGTCTATGAGGCTGTGACATCCCCTTCTCTTAAATCGCACTTTGGAACTCATCTGTGTCACGATGTCTTTAAATAATTCAGCTGCAACCAGGCAGTTGGGCTGATCACACCCAATTAATCCTGATGATTCTTCCTTCACCTGCCACTTTATTATTGAAAGAACAGACAGAGCTCTTGAAGCCAGGCAGAGTCAGCTTTATTTTACTTTTTTAACTCCAGCAGATAATACCTAGCCCAGCAGTCTCTTGCTGCTTTCCAAAGCCTCTGGCAAAGGGGGCAAAACAGCGGGACACCCAAGAGGAACTGGTGACAGTATATATGTGGCAGTCAAAATTCAATATTAATGACATTATTCTAACTTCAAGTAAATTTTGCAAGTTGTTAAGTTCTAAAATAATGATCCCCATGCAAAACAGAGATCTGTGCATCTTTGACAGCTGTCTTTTTTGAGCAAAGCTTAAAAAAAACTAAACCAGTATTTTTGTGTCACTGTTTACAATGTAGAGAATGCTTGGGTGGCAGTCTTGCCTTAATGAGATATCTCACATCTAACAGCACAAGTAACAGTCATCTTATCTCAATCTCCTATCTCTTGGCTGAAGGAGAAATAGGAAGGATTCAAAGAAGAGCAGCAGAAGTGGCTAGAAACACAGGCCACCTCTCATGAGGATTTCTAAGTAAGAGTCCCATTAGGAAAGCACAGTTACAAATATTTGTTTACCAGATCTCTAAAGAAAACAAAAAGCAATGGAATTAACTCTGGTAAAATTAAAAAAAAAAATCTTTTCTAATATGAAGGTAGCAGAAAGAGCAGAACATACTGCAACAGGACCAGAAGCCAAGAAAGAAATTATTTCACCACTTCTTTGGGAAGCCCAAAGCTATATTCCAGATGCTTGCTTCTGTAAATGCCAACATAAGGATATACTATCGCAAAAGCAGTCATGTTGTAGTAGGTGATGCATATTACTCACGGACAATGATAGCTCAAGGCAGTATTTCACATATCCAGAAACATCACTCAAGTTTGATCCAAACTGAAACATGGCACCGAGTCAATAACAACAACAAATTCGCCCCCATAATTCTCCTGACTGAGAATTATAAACCTTCGGCTACCGCAGAAGGCTCCTTTGAATTTAAAGTATTTGTTTAAATTGATACTACTCTCCATGTTTTCAACAACGGAAATCTATGAAGATTAGTTATAGCCTCTCCTCATATTCTAAAAGTCAAACCCGTCTTACAGGGATAACAGTGAACACAAGAAGGGTAAGGCACTTGTCATCTAGACATTCACATCAAAACAGACACCCAAAACTGAACACTGCGTGGGCTAAACTGGCCTGACGCATCAACCCTGCTAAAAGAAGGAGTAAACTGTAACATTTAAGGACTTAGTGTTAAACAACAGCACTTACATTTGACCTTGTTCTGTTTGCCTGGGTGAAAGGATGCTGGGTTTTTTCCTTTATTATTATTATTTTGCTTATGTTGGTGTACAAAAGGTTGAGTAATTCAGCATACAAGCAGTGGGAGCTGGAAAAGATTAGTTAAAAGAAAAACAAGCATCTCTACTGCTTGCCTTCCAGCACACGGGAGTGAATCCAAAACTCCTGAGAAACCCTGAAGAAGGAATTACTAAACCATACAGTAGATATGATCAGTAAGGGACATGAATTGTTTTAGGGCATCACATAGTTAAGTTGGCAAAATAATTCTTTTCAACTGGTTTTCCATTTCAATTGGTTTAATATTCTACAGAAGTACATAGAGCAGTTAGTCATCCACCTCCACAAGGGAAGAAAACTGGCTAGGTGCAGACTCAGAAAGGCAAGAAAAATAATGTTTTATTATTAAAAAAAATGAATCTTTGAATACAGGTCATTGTGCTTGGGGTACATCAAGAGAAAGCAAATATGAAGTGCTACAAAAACACCTTACCTCACCTTCCCATCTCTGAATACATACAGCTGATTAGCTGCCATCATTTACAGTAGTTCTTTAAAGAATGAATGGCAAAGAACTGCATGTAGGCTTCTGGAACACAATGTAGCAATTTGTACTAAAATTAGCATATTAAAAACAAATTGCTAAATGGCACAAAGATGAAATTTGCACAACAAGCCTTCAGTTTGGCTCTTCAGCCTGCAACCTAATGAAAACATAATATTTGATTTGGACCTGCCAGGATCCTTCAAGCTTCAGGCCTCCAATAGTTTCTTATAAATTATTTATAACAAACATTTAATGCAAAATTTTTAAATACCATCAGCTTAACTGAGTGGTACCAAGACAGCAAGAAGACAGTAACCGATTTTCACTCCTCTGTAAGGTAACACTTAAAATAATACAGGCTGCACACAAGTGTTAAAAACAGAATCAGCGACACCAAAAATGACCACAATGAGAACTCTGAGAGATGAGAAAAATATTTTCATCCTTTCTGGTTTGTTTGCTCTCTGAATTTGAATTTTTAGATACAGTAAGGAGGCCATAAAGAAATAGCAACTGAAAGAAGGCTGCGGGGCCACACAGACCCCGAATATACTCTCAGCTCTTCTGCTAAAGGAACCAGATTTCAGGGTAACATCTCTCTGCTCTTCCAAAGCAATCAGCTCCACATTAAGTATTTTAGAGAAAGTTGGGAAAGACCCCTTAGTTGTTTTATGAAAGATACATTGCCAGTCAACTTTTGCTGGCCAAGATTTAAATGCAGTGGGTTCCTATCATCAAAAAAAAAAAAAAAAAAAAAAGATTACCCTCTTACCCTGAAAGTGCAGTTATTGCTAAAGAAAATCTAAAGTATCTTGACATCTCTACTGAAATTATCTCCTGTTAGGCTAACCCTAAAATAAAGTGGGCTTATTTACTGGTTTGCTTTTTAAACTTTGACCATTTAAATGCTCTAATTTACAGCACAGCCTTTATACACATTTTTTCAGTGCAACTGATAGACCAACAAACTGTGGTCCCAAACAATAAAACTGTAAGGAGGGACCAGACCTTCTAGAGTTAGTCCCTTTTTCTTCAGAACACACACCTTTCCACCTCCCACCATTAATCTCATCCTCATATTCCTTCTCCTGCGTAATGTAGAAGTGGACGAAATGTATCAGTTCACTAGGCCAACAATGCGGGGATTATTTCAAAAATTTACATGCTAGTCAAATTTCTTTTTACATGGGTGAAGCAACAGAGCTTCCTCCTCCCTATGAGGAAGAAACAAAAATACAATGAGACTTTTGCAGAATGTGTAAATAAAAACTTCTAAATTTGCCCCATTTTAAGAGGATTTAATTTTGTTCCCTCTTCAGCCAGCCTGTCTCTTCTCAGCCATAATTCTACACACCAACTTCCTTTTTCCTACGAATTTCTATGCTACTGTTATTCAGATCCTGTACTCCTTCCCGTTCCCACACTCTGAAACCTCTTTCACAACTATTCATTTCGGTCCTTCACCCATGTCAGTGTTCGTAACCAGGAGTCCCAGCCTGGCACGGACGCCCAGAACCTTCCACCTCCTGCATGCCAAGTTCTTCCAAGGCGCAGCTGAAGCATCCCAGCTATGCGAGAGGCCTCCTCACACTGCCCACTCCAAGCACTTCAGGGTAGGTGAGCCAGTTCACCCCAGTACTATTTTCCTAGGGTCTTAACACTTCAAAAGCAGCCGCCTATCTTATATATGTGAAAGCTTTTTGCAGGACAGGGCGTCTGTCAGGTGGCCGCACATACCTACAGCTACTACACCCTTTAAAGTCACTGCCCAGGACAGAAAAATACTGAATTTTTTCAGCAAAACAGTGAAGGACAGCTTTATCCTTTACCTGCTACCACAATAGACTTCCTTCTCAAGCAACCCTGTAGCTAAAGCACCTTCTTTCCCTAAAATGTGCTTGAATATATCTCTAAATTCCTGACTGCCTTTGAATAACAGAGTTTTGAGGTCAAAACAACAACCTGCTCTCTTGCTGCTGCTCGGAGTTATCCTAACAGACCACCACCTGCAACACACCAACCTGACAATGGTCAAGACCCACCGAAGACCAGTTGGGTGAAGCTGTCTCCCTTGGATGAAGAAATCTCGGCTGTACAAAGATACCTTCTCCCTCCCAGCTCTCCCTGAACAGTTTTGCTCGGTTTGACCAGCCGTGGCTGGGCAGATGCTCCCATCTCTCAAGGGGAGCTGAGCTGCAGACCCAAGCGGCTTTACAGCATGGGACACCGAGCACCATTTCACTGGAAACTCCCCTTTTTGTCCATCACAAACACCCCTGCTCCAATGCCAAGCCCCCCGAGACCCACCTCACCCCACCACCCTCTTGACACATCCCCAAGCCCCCAGACACCCTCCTCCTGCCCCACCATCGCTTCGGACACAGGCTGAAGGGACAGACTTGGGATGGGGGGGCCCAAAAAAACAAGGTAAAGGACAGGGAAAGAGGGGGCTACACCACCCCCTCCTTAAAACATCGATTTTGGGGGGAAGCGGACAGGAAAACACCCATTTCCACCCACCGGGGCTGGCTGAGGGGCCCCGTTACCCCGCCATTTCCCTCAGGAAAGAGGGGCCATGGAGGAGGGGGTGGGATTCCCCTGCCGTGGGGCCTAGGCGGTGGGGTGAGAGACCGGAGGGCTGGGGCAGGGGGGTGACTGAGGAGGAGGCAGCGGCGGCGGGACGCGGCCCTCGGGGGCCGGGGCGGCCACTCACAGAACTCGGCGATGTGGTAGGAGACGGCGTAGTTCTCCTCGCACCACTCCAAGGTGGAGGTCGGTGGGCCCCAATAACCCTCCCGGTCGGCAGCCGGAGCCATCGCGGCGCCCGCTTCAGGCCACAGCGGAGCAAGGGGAAGGGGGGGAGGAGGGAGAAGGGCGCCGGGCCCGGAGCTGAGCGGCGGCGGTAGCAGCGGGCGGGGGCCAGCGCTGGGCCCGCCCGGCCGGGGGAGGAGCTGCTGTGGAGGGAGCGCAGGGGGCAGGCCCGCGGGTTGCAATGGCGCGGGGAGGGTGGATGGGGTCCTGTGGAGGTCTTTTGAGGGGGGAAACTTGGAGGAAGGAAAAATGTGGAGATAAAAAAGGCAGATTGAGGGAAAGTCTGCGGGAAGATGGCGGCTGGGGGCAGGTTTGGCCCCGCGCGACGCCGCTGTGGAGAGGGACAGGTCAGGCAGCTCGCTCCTCGCCCGTTTTTCGGGAAAAAATAACGCTCCTCAGGGTCGGTTTGGTGGCACTGAGGTGGTTTTACCCCTGTGTGGTTTTCCTTGTAGGCTGCAGGGAGGGTTTGTACGGCTTCATGTGTTTAAATGAAGAGGTAAAGTGTTTCTCTACGCGTGGGCTGGGAGGAGGGAGGAGGTTTTTTATAGCGCTGCCTGCTGCACGGGGGTTTTCTCTCGTTTGGTGCCTTATTTAGCTCCCTCGGTGCTTACTACGCGTGGTATACTTACACCCAGAATGTGCAAAGTGCTTTTCAAGCGGAATTTGGATCCAAAGGCAAGTACAGTCTAAAAAGGAAAAGGCTTGAAACACACAGGAAAAGAATAATACGCACAAGAAAAGGCCCAATAATATCGTGTGGGTTTTATGTTTCAGAAAAAGGTCCAAAGGCCTGATGAGAAGCTTGGGGCAGAGCTTGAGGGCTGTGCACAGTGCTTACACCCTGCTGGTCAGCAGAATTTATTGTACCTGCATATAAACACACAAACTTCTTAATTTGTCCTCACCTCCCCTTGTGTAAGCTGAAAAAAAACCTCCAATCTCAACACGGACCTTTCCTGGTGTAAATGCTGATGTTTCATAATGTATACATTTATCATGAAGAATAACCTGCCTTCTGCAGTTCAGCTTGTATATAGTTGCTTTCAGCATTGGGTAGAGATATATTTAATGTTTTTCATAGCCTTCAAAGCAAAATTTATTTCAGTTATGGCAATGATAAAATACTTAGATTGTCAAAGCATCATCAGAATCACTGTGCATTTTTTTTTTAATGCAGACCTGTCTTCTTATATTGTTTTTTTTTTTTTTTTTTTTTTTTTTTTTTTTTTTTTTTTTTTTTTTTTTCTTTTTTTTTTTTTTTCATCCTTTTTTTTTTTTTTTTTTTTTTCAGAGTCAGATTATCCTCCCCAGATTTAGATTTTCAAGACTGACGTTTGGAAGACTACCGAACTGATTCAGAAGCACAGAACTGGATGTAAACAATGAGGAGGATTCTAGCCTGCTGGAGGCACTTCAGCTTTTTGGACTTCTGAGGGTTCAGTTTATATAGTAAGGAAGTTTGTAGGGCTCTGATCTATCTTTTTTTTTTAATCACAGTTAACCATGTTAAGATTAAAAGTTCTTATCAGAAATATAATTAAAAATTTGAAATTGCAGCACCTCAGAAACTAAAGAAAAATACGTCATTGCACAACAGAGACATAAAATGGGAACAATATGAAAACCCAAGCAATTTGTATACTATCCAATCACAGTTGGCTTTAAATAAATATTTAAAAATATTGATGCTTGTTTCTTTTCTCATCACATGCATGCTGGACTTGAGAAGATTTGTAACTGCTATAGAAAGAAAAATCGGACATGAAACTGGCTTTAAAACTGCGCAAGATAAATTAATGAAAGATTTTATGAGGTAGATAACAACAGTGTGGGTTGTTATTCATTCTGGTTTTTCTAGATAGATAGAAATGCAAACAAAAGTGTAGAGCTAGCCCTTAATTTGAATCATTGGGGAGTTTTTCTTTATTTGACAAGTTTTTGTAGTATGTCACAATATGCATTTACTTCTGACCTATTCTGTCATTTGGTTCTCTGCTTTTGAACTCTGGCAAACATTTGCACTCAGAAGGATTGAAGAGGCAGCCTCGAACCATTATAATACATGCTTTTTTTTTTTTTCACTGAAACTGTTCTGTAAAGATAAATTACTCTTCCACAAAAACAACTTTGACTATTTCAGCTGTTAGTAATACATAGTAAAAGTAATGTTGAGCTACACTTTGTAGTGTACATTACTGCACTGGATATAATGTGACAGCCTGAAATTATTTGCATCTAAATGTGGTTTTTCTGACTAGATGGTCAAACCTACCTACATCCAGGTGTTGGATTTTCTTTGATCTGTATGACCTATGGAGGGAATGTTTTGGTTATGAAATAACGAGAAGCAAACACAGGGCTCCTGAAATGCTTATTTTCAGTATTACTAAAAATGTGCTTCACGTACCAATGGAATAATTTCCTATAGCCTCAGGTTGCCTGTGGCAAGGGATCCTCTTTCCATACAGTTTTATGTTGCCCTGAAACCTCATGGCTTAACTGATCAGTTAGGTTAATTGAGTCGTGTCAGTCTACACCACTAGAGGGATATGTCCTGTAAATTCACTGTGTGGATCCAGTATTTTTTTGCTTGGGAATGGGAAAGGGCTGCTGTTCAAAAGTTATCAGCTGTTTCTCTTTGTGATCCATGGAATTCTGGGAATGACACCTGAAGAAGAACATTTTTCGCTATCCCTGTGTTCTGTTCAAATTTCATGTTGATTCTGAACCTGTGCCTCTTCTAGGATCTTACTTAATTGGGTCATAGCGTACACAACATCTTGGAATCCTGCGTAACGGTTCTCAGCTCAAAAGTCTCACATCCCATGGTAATGTCAGCTTCCAAATACTGCAGCTGAAAATGTCATTATTGGCAGCTTTCTGAATTGTCTAGTCCGTACTGGTTACAGAAAAAATGTCATTAACACCTCTAGATCCTGCAAGCCTGATCCTGTGGAACATGTAATTTATCCCATTGATTTATATGCAGATAGATAGCATGAGTAAGATGCTAAAAGCAGGATTCTAAGAGGCTGAATCAGACTCTTTGTGAAGCGCCATGAAGTTTAAAGGCTCTTTGTGAGCACTGTTGTTGGGATGATGATAATTATGCCTAAAGTAATTTATTGGCACCTGAATGAGTAAAAAAGAGGTCGCTTACTAACGTGAAGAAGGATCTGATCCAAGAAACTGCAGCAGACTTGAGCAGAACTGATTTCCTATTCATATCTAGGTAAAGCAGAAATGTCTGCGCTGAAGTTAAATGGAGTCACGCGTTTGTAAAGCATCATTGAAGGCACCCAAGTCCTAGAGCCGTATAAATATTCATAAACTCGACAGTGTAATACGACTGTTCTTAGTCACATTTCCAAGGCTATTGTATGCATTTTGGCAAATGACTGTGGTAGTGGATGACAGCATCACGGGTTTCGACTCTGGGGATGCTGTGAGCATCAGCACTGAATGGCTCAGGTATGAATACAACATCCTGAATTATAAAGAGTTGATAAAAACAGGGGCTGTTGAGCGCAGGTATTTAGGAAAAGAGGTGCGACCTGCTGACGGCAGGATGTTCGCTCGTGCAGAGGATGGTTCAGTCCTATACTTAATCCTCAAAGTAGATTTTAGGGAGGCATTTTTCTTCCCCATCCTTTTCCTAGCACAAGCCTATCTGTGATCGGGTCTATCAAGATGTATCTCAAAACCTTTCAAAAAAACTGAGGCAAGTGATCCCATCCACAGCAGGTCTCATTTTGCCCAAATCAAGATTCTTGCTTTCTTGTAGCAGTGGATGAAGCTGAAGTTTATCTGCACCCGGTAGTTACTACCCTGAAAGCAGGTGTAGGTGTCTCCAAGCACCTGCAGCTTTCAACCCATCGTATTCACATGAAATAAAATTGATGTCAGTTTGTACTAATTTGCAGGGCTGAAATTGGTATGGGAGGAGATAAGCCTGCTGTTCAGCCATTCCCGAGGGAGAAGCAGCTGAGACTGGGAAAAGCATGTAAGGAAAGCTCAGCTTTGTAACTTCTCCAGTCATCAGAGCTTAATTTGCCCTTATATGGGAATCAGAGCCCTTATCAGCTGTAAAATGTCTACGATAAGCGTACACCAACTTAAGCTGAAATATCAAAGAAAAATGTGTCATGGGAGGGAGACTTTCCAAAACCACAAATGACATGTCCCTCAACCTCATTGACTTTCAAAGGAATCTGGGAATTGATCTGCCTTTGTGCTTTGGAAGTCTTCTCTTGCTTTAAAAACGCGAAAGCAAATACCATAACGACTCATTCTTTACACTTGTAAACAGCTTTCTCCTTAGGAAAAATACAGCAAGCTGTCTTTTTCTGCCTGCTAATGTACATACACAGAGCTCAGTCTGAAGAGACTTGCATGAACTTTGTAAGAATATTTAAGTGTGTTAATCTCAATTTGCATCCTGATTTAAAGGCTCAGTTCCCTTCCTTAAATGCTGGCATTGGGTCATTTGATTCTGAGCAGCACCTGAAGGCCAGGGAGGATGCCTGGGAGCCACTGGATCTTCCCCAGATCCTGTGTCATACCCCATTTGACTTTCAGCTGCCTTGTGTCTGAGAGCACTAAATGCATTTATTTTGGTAACTGAATTGAGTTTAGGTGTCTGGCTTTTTTGGCTGGATGAAGTTGGGTGAGGTCATGAATCCCAACTCCTTACTTTCTTTTGCAAAGCACTCCACTCCGATTTGAGGTCAGTGAAGCTCCTGTCCATGGAAGGTGCGTACCTAATCCAACTCTTGCTTTGCCAAAGCCGTTGGGTGAATTTGGCAGGATTCTCCTGGTGATAACAGCTACCTTGTGCGGACAGGTGGATATAAATAGAAAGCTTTTGGGTGTCAGCATCAGTTTTCTGATATTTCCAGCTAAGGTTCCTAAGTTTTTTACCCCAAAACGCCAGTGGGATTTCATTTAGAGGAACAAGCTATTGCCAGCATCTCACCCTTTTCTTCTAACTTTCAGTTTAGGGAAGAAAGCACCCACAAACCATTTGTTCACTGTATCTTGTATAACGAGTCAATTAGAACCTGGAAGGTGATATATCCCACCCCGTGCTCTATAAAACCCTCGCCCACCCAACTGCGCACTGCTTGGAATTTGGTCTCATGTTTAGGGAAAGCAATTTCCTCGTATTGCTGCTCTTGGAAACCTCTGCAACAAAAGGGGAAAACCAGTAGGAGCAAGTAGAAAGTCTCAGTGGTAAGCACATACAGATATATTAAAATGTCAAATGTTAAAAGAATTTTTAAAAAGTTGAACACTTGAAATATCTTCAGTTGCACTGCACCTACAGCAGGGAAGGCAGCTGCTATTTTTTTTTCTCTGATCTCTGGGAAAATGGCATATTTACCCCAAGCGTATGCAAATTTTTCTACCTAGCCTGGAAATGAACCACATCCTGCTCATTGTTATATTTCTCTCATTTACTGCAGGAAGGAGGAGGAGAGGAAAGAGATCAAGTCATGATTTACTTGGCAAAAATCCTTTGTTACTTTTCTGGATATCAGTTAATTACCAGTGAGCTAATCAACTTACACCTCAGCCAAACACTTACCTTTAACAAGTCATTAATAAAGGAGACTGCTCAGACAGTTCAAATTGACTTTATTAGCATAGCTTGGATATTTCACACCTATGAACGAAAAGGGGGACAAAAGGCAACACAAGGAGGGGTTCAAGGCCAGGCTGGATGAGGCTTTGAGCAACCTGGGCTAGTGGGAGGTGTCCCTGCCCATGGCAGGGGGGTAGAACTGGATGAGCTTTAAGGTCCCTTCCAAAGCAAACCATTTTATGATTCCATGGTTCTATGATTCTTTGAAATACAGTCCTACATTTCCACTTGCAACTTTTTTCTAGGATGACTTGTGTCCCATGGTCATTCCTGCAGTAAATGTTTGATGATCAGCCTCAATAGGAGGAGAGCTCATTACTCACTGAGAAAGAAAGAAGTTTCTGGAGCTTTTGTGCCAGTGACTCAAATTTCTTGGTGGCATCACCTCCTGAGAAGTGAGTTACTTTAGCTTGTGTTGCAGAAAGCTGTGGCTTTAGCTGCCTTGGTGAGGCCCCCACACTTCAGAGTTCATATGGATGAGAGTTGGCTTCTGGGCATGGCGGTGTTTGACACACCAGACTTCATAGACATGTCCTAACGAAGCTGTAGATAACAGTGGGTCCATCATGACACACTTTTCTGAAAAGCTTCATCCAGAAGTGTGACATAACTATTTAATAATGTGGATTACCTAATTACAACATAAACTCCATAATTACAACATAAGCTCATGAAGCTACATNTTGGGTCATTTGATTCTGAGCAGCACCTGAAGGCCAGGGAGGATGCCTGGGAGCCACTGGATCTTCCCCAGATCCTGTGTCATACCCCATTTGACTTTCAGCTGCCTTGTGTCCGAGAGCACTAAATGCATTTTTTTTGGTAATTTAATTGAGTTTAGGTGTCTGGCTTTTTTGGCTGGATGAAGTTGGGTGAGGTCATGAATCCCAACTCCTTACTTTCTTTTGCAAAGCACTCCACTCCGATTTGAGGTCAATGAAGCTCCTGTCCATGGAAGGTGCGTACCTAATCCAACTCTTGCTTTGCCAAAGCCGTTGGGTGAATTTGGCAGGATTCTCCTGGTGATAACAGCTACCTTGTGCGGACAGGTGGATATAAATAGAAAGCTTTTGGGTGTCAGCATCAGTTTTCTGATATTTCCAGCTAAGGTTCCTAAGTTTTTTACCCCAAAACGCCAGTGGGATTTCATTTAGAGGAACAAGCTATTGCCAGCATCTCACCCTTTTCTTCTAACTTTCAGTTTAGGGAAGAAAGCACCCACAAACCATTTGTTCACTGTATCTTGTATAACGAGTCAATTAGAACCTGGAAGGTGATATATCCCACCCCGTGCTCTATAAAACCCTCGCCCACCCAACTGCGCACTGCTTGGAATTTGGTCTCATGTTTAGGGAAAGCAATTTCCTCGTATTGCTGCTCTTGGAAACCTCTGCAACAAAAGGGGAAAACCAGTAGGAGCAAGTAGAAAGTCTCAGTGGTAAGCACATACAGATATATTAAAATGTCAAATGTTAAAAGAATTTTTAAAAAGTTGAACACTTGAAATATCTTCAGTTGCACTGCACCTACAGCAGGGAAGGCAGCTGCTATTTTTTTTTCTCTGATCTCTGGGAAAATGGCATATTTACCCCAAGCGTATGCAAATTTTTCTACCTAGCCTGGAAATGAACCACATCCTGCTCATTGTTATATTTCTCTCATTTACTGCAGGAAGGAGGAGGAGAGGAAAGAGATCAAGTCATGATTTACTTGGCAAAAATCCTTTGTTACTTTTCTGGATATCAGTTAATTACCAGTGAGCTAATCAACTTACACCTCAGCCGAAAACTTACCTTTAACAAGTCATTAATAAAGGAGACTGCTCAGACAGTTCAAATTGACTTTATTAGCATAGCTTGGATATTTCACACGAAAAGGGGGACAAAAGGCAACACAAGGAGGGGTTCAAGGCCAGGCTGGATGAGGCTTTGAGCAACCTGGGCTAGTGGGAGGTGTCCCTGCCCATGGCAGGGGTTGGAGCTGGATGAGCTTTAAGGTCCCTTCCAACCCAAACCATTCTGTGATTCCATGGTTCTGTGATTCTTTGAAATACAGTCCTACATTTCCACTTGCAACTTTTTTCTAGGATGACTTGTGTCCCATGGTCATTCCTGCAGTAAATGTTTGATGATCAGCCTCAATAGGAGGAGAGCTCATTACTCACTGAGAAAGAAAGAAGTTTCTGGAGCTTTTGTGCCAGTGACTCAAATTTCTTGGTGGCATCACCTCCTGAGAAGTGAGTTACTTTAGCTTGTGTTGCAGAAAGCTGTGGCTTTAGCTGCCTTGGTGAGGCCCCCACACTTCAGAGTTCATATGGATGAGAGTTGGCTTCTGGGCATGGCGGTGTTTGACACACCAGACTTCATAGACATGTCCTAACGAAGCTGTAGATAACAGTGGGTCCATCATGACACACTTTTCTGAAAAGCTTCATCCAGAAGTGTGACATAACTATTTAATAATGTGGATTACCTAATTACAACATAAACTCCATAATTACAACATAAGCTCATGAAGCTACATTGTGCACATGAATCACATGAATCACATCGTGCACATCACGTCTGCGTGAAGGCGTGATGGCTGCAGTGGTAAGGCAATGGGATAGAAGGCTGAATTACTGTCTCAGGCAACTCTCTCTGTACTGAGTGTGGCATCTGTGGACAGTCTGAATCACTCGATGGTTTTCTGAGATCAAATGCCACAGTAGGTGTGACCTAGAAGTTGGGCAACGCTAATGCATGGTTTAAACTTGATGCAATCTGCTTAGCGCAAACCATAGAGCAACTGCTGTGAATGATGCTGATTTCTGTGATCTGTATTAATGGCTTTATAGCCTTGTGGGAGAACCAGAGTGTGACTGTCTTAGGAAAGGGATACAGGGATACAATGACTCAACTTTGCAGACTATACTTCAAAAAACAAGTCTAGGTTTGTCACCCGTAAAATAAGAAAAAGGCCCTTGGAATAACCACTGCTGCTCCTGGGACTGGCCTTTTTCTAGGACCATCGCTGAAGAAGGTTCGGAATATGTACTGCTCTAGGACTGGAATGACACCGGGCTGCATGGTGTGGTGGACACGGTGGAGGGGAGGGATGCCATCCAGAGGGACCTGGACAGGCTGGAGAGGTGGGACCACACCAACCTCATGCAGTTCAACCAGGCCAAGTGCAAAGTCCTGCACGTGGGTCAGGGCAATGCCAAGCACGAACACAGGCTGGTAGGAGAATGGCTGGAGAGCAGCCCTGGGGAGAAGGGCTGGGGGGTGTTGGGTGATGAGAAGCTGAAGAGGAGCCGGCAATGTGCGCTGGCAGCCCAGCAACCCCCCGTGTCCTGGGGACATCCCCAGCAGCGTGAGCAGCAGGGCGAGGGAGGGGATTGTCCCCCTCTGCTCCGCTCTGGTGAGACCCCCCCTGGGGTGCTGTCCCCAGCTCTGGGGTCCTCAGCACAGGACAGACACGGAGCTGCTGGAGCGGGGCCAGAGGAGCCCCGGAGATGGTCCGAGGCTGGAGCAGCTCCCGTGCGAGGACAGGCTGAGAGAGTTGGGGGTGTGCAGCCTGGAGAAGAGAAGGCTCCGGGGAGACCTTCCAGCACCTTCCAGTGCTGAAAGGGGGCTACAGGAGAGCTGGGGGGGCTCTGGATCAGGGGGTGCAGGGACAGGACGAGGGGGAACGGTTTGAAGCTGCAAGAGGGGAGATGGAGATGAGATGTGAGGAAGAAATGTTTTCGTGTCGGGGGAGTGAGGCAGTGGCCCAGGTTGCCCAGAGAAGCTGTGGATGCCCCATCCCTGGAGGGGTTCAAGGCCAGGCTGGATGAGGCTTTGGGCAACCTGGGCTAGTGGGAGGTGTCCCTGCCCATGGCAGGGGAGTTGGAACAAGATGATCTTCAAGGTCCCTTCCAACCCATTGTATGATTCTATGAAATGTCTGCATCACTTTTCTCCAAACCATGTGCCCCATCCACAACCAAGTACGACTGATACTGGTTAGGGGACTGCTGAGGATTGAAGGAAAGATGAATAAAATTCAGCAAGACTCCAGCACAGATGGGCTGCTCTCTAATGGCAGCCTTCCCAAAGAAAGCTGTGATGCGCTCAGGGGTCAGTGCTGTACATCAGCCCATTTGATCAAAGGCTAAGCAGTGTTTCTGGTTGAATTTAGTTTTCTTAAATGCCATCACTGCAAGGATGCTATATGCTGTTCAGTGCTCCTGATGTACCATATCCAACCAGAAACAGTTTAACACCTTCCTTCTTGTATTCTTCTCTTAAAAGGAACATTTCCACCCACTGCTTCTATTGCCAGGAACTCTGCACTATTCACATGACCATCTCCATTTTTTAAGCCAACGCTCTCTGAAGGCTTTGGAGGCTGGACAGCTAATCTCTTGACAAGCAAGTGTATTTCTTGCCAGTGTGATTGGTGTTGGCCCATCGCCCTTAATGCCTTGGCCCTCTGACAGCTGGCAGTGATTTTCTGACGGCTGGAGCCCCAGTCACATGCCCCCTGACAGCAGCAGAATAATATTCTCATGCCTGCGATAATGGCAAATGCATTTGGAAAGCTCATGAATAAAATTCCCTTCTCTGTCTCTTTTTATAACTCTGAAATGCTTTTCTGTTGCTCAGTTTCTCCTCGTTCTTTTTTTTTTTTTTTAACACGCCCACCCCCACGTATTTCTCCCAATCTATTATTATTTCTCATGTTATCGGAGTGGCAGAGACAGACACTTCTAATTTCTTCCCTGCTCGAGGCTCAATGCTCTTTCTTTTGGTCTTTGAGCAATATTCCCCAGATATTGTTGGCAGGAGGCTGAGTCCTGTGTGAAACTGCCGTGCAGAACCGCTCTTATTTTGCTCCTACCAGCTTCTCACAATGCCGGTTCCGTCTTCCATCACCCTCGCTTGCCAGCTTTGATATTTATTTTCCAAACATGCCTTTGACTCTTGTGTTTTCTCAGGAAAGTTTTGGGCTTGGTTCCACAAGCTTAACATACCTCCTAATTCAGAGTGCATGGATGCAGGGGAAAGGGGGAGCCATGGTGTAAAAGCTGATTTTTATTTTTGCCTTAGCTCGTGGAAAATATCGTTTGCCCTCGGCTGAGCAGGAGGAGGTGACTGGGGCTTGTAGCTCAGCTACGTGTCGGAGCAGGAGTCTGAGGAAGCAGGATCTGGGGATTTTCTTAATGGGACTTACTTATTATCCGAGAGAAACTGGTCGTAGGAGGGAAGGAATTGCTGCCAGCATGTGGTAAACCTCCTGTTTCAGCAATCTGGGATGAAAGATGAATGTCTAATTCTCTAGGGGTTCTGGTAAGATAGGAAAATAGATTATCTTGCTGTTTGCAATACCCCCTCAAAATGAACATACATCACTAAATGAACAGTCCTACTTCTTTTTCAAAGGTAGGACACCACCACGGAAACCAAGCAGGTACCATTGTTGCCCAGAGAAGCTGTGGATGCCCCATCCCTGGAGGGGTTCAAGGCCAGGCTGGATGAGGCTTTGGGCAACCTGGGCTAGTGGGAGGTGTCCTTGCCCATGGCAGGGAATTGGAACTCGATGATCTTTAAGGTCCCTTCCAACCCAAACCATTCTATGGTTCTATGATTGTGCATAGTAGCATCCCACACTGCCCACCCCCCTTATTCCTTACTACCTGTTTTACCATTGCATTCATTTAGCAGTGGTCAGTGGTGCTCAGTGAGCCTGGCTTCAAGGCTGAAAAAGTTCCTGAGCTGTCCTTGTTCTCTGAAAAGAGGACTCAGACTCATAAGTCATAGAATCATGAAACGGTTTGCGTTGGAAGGGACCTTAAAGATCATCTAGTTCCAGCCCTCCTGCCATGGGCAGAGACACCTCCCACTAGACCAGGTTGCTCAAAGCCTAAGTCTTGCAGCGTGGGCACTTTGCTAGCTCTGAGCCTGCCTGCAGCAGAAGTTCAAGACTTCCACGCAGTGTTGAGGAATAGCTGAGCTGAGAAAACCACTCCCATACCAGTTCTTGTATCCTCCTCTGGGTAATGTGAACAAGAACTGGGACCTGCATGACTACACCCAATGTGGGCTCTAGCCTTCCTTTCACAGCCGTGCACACCTACGTGAAGAACATGGGCATCAACGTGGTCCTGAAAGTGGGCTTAAACCCGACAGTCTTGGGGACTAGTTGTGCATAGGGCAAGAGTAATGCATGTAGAGATGAAGACCCTTGGTATTCCTAAATCTTGTTGCGAAGGAGATCCTCAGCTGGAGTATGAAACTCCTTTTGCTCACAAAAATATGTCAGAAATAGCTGGGTTTGGTGTTAGCAGAATAACTTAGGCATGTGACCACTGTAAGCATGGGCTCAGCTGTGGTTTCTCTCCGTCTTTCTGCTGCTTTGTAGGACACTAGATCCTACTGGCTTGTGCTGGTGATGGAGGAGAGTAGGACAGCTTTATGTCCCATCTAGTCCAGGTCAGCCCTGGGAGCATTTCCACGCTCAGCAAGACCTCTTTTCCTGGGGTTTCTGAGAAAAACTTGCAAGATGCTATAGCCTAAGCAGTTCCAAAGGGAAGAATATAATTTTTGGAAGTCTTTGGGGGAGCTCCAGGAGAACAGCTTCTTTTGGAGGCAAGGAAATCCCTGCAGCTCCCTGTTCGGGCAGATAGGTGAGCTGGAACAAGTGGCTCCCTGGAGCTCCCATCATTGTTCTCAGGAGTGTAGTTAGGACAAGCTTCTGTTCTGTGGGTGTCCCAAATTAGGAAAAATACCCTGCAATTTCCTCCCGTTACTGCACTCTGCTCCTGCTAACAAGGGGCTGACACAGGGAATCTCACTTTATTTTCTACAGAGACTTTCACATGGGCTGTCTTCCAAAATGTTCAGTTACATTGAGGGTGGTTTAGCTAGATATTTGTGAAATACCCTCTGGAGCACTTACTGGTGGTCCAGGAAGATGATCTGGCTCATCAGGGGGCCTTGGTCTACCTTGATTTCCTATTCTCAGATATTGGGATGCTGTAGGATGAAGCAGACCAGAGCCTGGTGCTCTCCTGGGCATCGTAGTGCCACTGGGATTTCTTGTCTTCTGTAAAGATGTTTTGCTATTCAGTATTGCTGCTGGTAGCAAAAGATCATCAGTTTTGTTCTGAGTTTGCAAGGCCTCAGGATTGAGCTGTGCCAGGTTTTCTGTCTGAACGTTTTTTCACCTGCCTAAGCTTTGTTTTGCTTGGTTTAGCTGTGATGGTGATTACTCTGCTTGACCAGGTGTCTACAGCTAATTTGCTATACTTTTGTGTAACCACAGATTACACGAGTAGCAGTAACAAGCCGTTATTCTGTGAAGAAGACAGCTCTAACACAATGATGTATTATAGAGAAATACAGGGCTGGTGGGACAGCAGAGAGCTGGAGACGTAGAGATACAGGATTTGGCACTGAGGAGTGCAGGTGTGGGATGAAAGAAGATGGAGTGTACTCTACATGGAATTATTTTTTATTTTCTCTAATAATTACATAGAGACTACTAATGATTCCTGAATTAGAGAGTTAAGTTTTCAATTACAATAACAATAAGTTCTTGGTTTTACCTACATATATGGTGTGCTTCCTCTTTGCCCCTGCTCAACATTTGGATTATAACACTTCAGAGGCTGAATTTTTTGGATGAGATACAAATGTCTGCAGAGTAGGTGTTCCCATCCGAGCTGGTTGCCACAGCTGCCCATTATTGTCAGTGGAGGCTATAATTTAGTCTTAAAAGTAGAAATCTAAAAAGAGGTCAGAATAATCGTGCTGTAGGACTGTCTCCTTTTTTTTTTTTTTGTTAATTATACCCAGAACCCAGTCTGACTAGCTTAGACAGAATTGTTTTAAGACTTCAGATGTCCTGAAGATGTGCCAGATGCGCCTGCTCTTCTGACCTCACGTGATGATTTTTTCTGCAGACTCGAAATATCCTCCAGACAGGTGATGCTGGAAGCCCTTCCTAGAAGGATCCATTGACCGTGTAGTGTTGCTGCAAGGATAGGTGGGGGATGCAGAAGCAGTGGATCGGGCAGCTGACAAATGGGGTCAGGTCCCATTTGAGAAGCTAGGATTTCCTCAAGCCAACAGCAGAGCATGGACTTGTATGTAAATAAGTGGATTTGGATGCTAACACAGGCTGTGGCTGACACCGCAAGCAGCAGAGGCATAGCGATGCTGATGAACGACGGTGGCAGCAGCGGAGGCATAGCGATGCTGATGAACGACGGTGGCAGCTACACTTGCATTCGGTTTCCTACTATCAGACTGAATTTGTTAGCGTGACTTTTCCATTAGCTGTCTAATCTGAGGCACCTAAAAAGACCTGATACTCAGAAAACGCTATTCCTTTCCAAGAAAAATGAGACACTGATGTTATGGAGAGCTGCCACGTTAACGAACCAGCTTGTCTGTGCTAATGGATGCAATTCCGGGGAAGGACATGCACACAAGTGTGTCTAGGCTTCAGCTCAGGCTTTGAAGATAATTCCTATCAGACTGATGCATCTCTCACTGAACATATCAGTTCCTCACTATTTATTTATTGAGTGGATTTATTTTGCCAGAGGACTCTTCTTGCTGGCTGGTAAGACCTCCTGCCCTGGCCCTGGTCTTATGCAGACCTTACAGCCCTTCTACAGGGCCCCTGGGGGACCTCAGTTTATCACAGAATCATAGAATCATTTAGGTNCCAGGGACCCTGGGGGACCCCAATTTATCATAGAATCGTAGAATCATTTAGGTTGGAAAAGACCCTTAAGATCATTCAGTCCAACCCTAAACCTAACACTGCTAAACCCACCACTAAACCATGTCCCTAAGTGCCATATCTACGCATCTGTTAAATCCCTCCAGGGATGGTGACTCCACCACTGCCCTGGGCAGCCTCCAGCTTTTCCTTTGCTTTTTCATTTGAAATTGAAATTTGCAGTGGAGAGCAGCCATTCCACAGTGCAGCCTGTATTAATCAATTGTCCCACATACCATTTTTTAATTAAACAGGCAACTGGAGTGAATTAGGGCAGGGACAGATGCACAGGGAAATTTGGGTTGCAGATGATCATGGGTGATGCAGTGAACGCTGGCAGTCAGGACGGCTGCCGACTCAGTCACAAAACCTTCTGTTGGACCTTGAGCACATTAATAGTCTTGAGTCTTCATGTATCCCTCACCTACACAATGTATAGGTCATCAGGATGGGCACTGCCTGTGCCTTCCCCAAGGGACTGAAATGTGACTTGTGGTTGCTGCAGTGATACAAAGAGATATTGCAAAAAAAAATGGAACCCTGACACTGTTAGAAATATTCTGTCTGCAGGTAGATAGAAGATAGTTGCCTAAAAACTCTGCAGTAGGATAGCGAGGATAAAGCANTCCTGAACAAACGCTCTTTCATCTAAAATTGCATAACATTTCTTAGAATTTTTTTGTTGTTGTTGTCACTGAAGACCGGCATTTGCGTCCAAGCTCAGAGTCTGACTGAGCTGGTCAATGTACAGGTAATCCTTCCTGACAAAAGTGTGTGGTTTGACAGAAAAGACAGAGGTGCGGGGGAAAGGACAGCCATGGAGATGGGGTTGTCCATCCCTGCACTACGCAGCAAGTCAAGTGACCAAAGACCAGAGCTTTTATCTCTGATGCCCAGTCTCACCCAACCAATGGCACATGTTCTTCTCCATCTTTCCTATTCTGCTGCTTCAGATGTGCTTTCGGGGTGGTCTGTTGGTGGCCACCATATGAGCCCCAGCTCCCGGGAAGGTTCTTCTCACTTATCACCATGATCTTAGAGGATTTGGCACCAGTGTTCCACATTGCAGAAGAGCTGGGTGAACTGGTGAACTGGGGGTTTTGCTTCCCACCATGTCTCAGCTCAACGGGGGTGGCTGAAGCTGGTTTTCAACTCAAGCCATGCTTCTCTTTGCCAGTTATGAGACTAAAACATCAGTAAATTCTGTAGGACTTTTTTTAGGACAACGAGAAGATGCTGAATTAGGATTTGACTTCCAGGACATGAAGCTTTTCCCTTAAGAGACCGGGAGAAGAAAGCTTTGGCTTTGCCCTTGAGCAAAATGGAAGAGGAGGTGATGGAGGACCTGACACGGCTGGAGGGAGAATGGACTGGAATGTAAACAAAGGAATGAATTCACTAGAAAATAGTGTGTTGTTTTTAGTTAGTAGCCAATAAAAAGTTTTGTAGATGATGTATTCACAGTAGTAAAAGACTATAAAAGTAGTTGTAAAAGAGCAATAAAGGGATTCTCCTTCACCACCTACCGGAGTTCGCTCTTTTATCTTGCTGCAACTTTTCTTCCTTGTTTTTTTCTTCCCCATAAGACGTGCAGCAGGTTCTCATACTCCAACATTTTTGTTGTTGTTGTAACAGCCAAGACAGTTAGAAGTGTACTTAAAAATTCAGACTGAGAGACCCCTGGTGACTCATTTGATGAACGCCTCGCACTCACCCCCTTCCAGCCCTGCCTCACCACCTTCCTGGTGTAGGATGCACAGTGGCACAGAGGAAGATTAAAACGGTGAAAGGCTCAACAGATGATGATTTGGTGACTCATTTGATGAACGCCTCACAACCAGCTTTACATGGGACTGCAGGAGTCTGACTGCTTCATCCTGCTTTGTGTCTAAGGCAGAGAAACTACGGTCCCATCTTCTGCTTCGTGTCAGCAATGCTTCCAGTGCCAAATGTTGTGTTGTGTTAATCCAAGTGTATCAAGAGACAGCTGCCTTTTGCTATTTGCAGCACGTAAATCAATATGCCACTTACCTCTCCTCTCTGACTGTCATCCCGGACACTTTTGCTCTGCTGTTACATGCAGGTTTCCTTTCTTCAAGCAGAACACTATTTTCTGCACGAATGCGAAAAATGCTCCAACGTTATGGCCCCATCTAAATTGTAGGGGCAAGAAAAGGATTTGTGAAGGATATGACAGGATGGGTGGCTTGTGAAAACACAGTGCTGGTCCCTGTGGACATATTTTTCTGTTTCCACAGACCTAAGATCTTACTGAAAACCAAATTACACCTCAACCATAAGGTGTTTGTAGACCTCTGCCTTGGAGGTGTGGTGGAAGAGGTGAGGACAAGATGAGATCCAGCAGCAAATGACCCCTTATATAGACCTGTCCTATCTGATCAGGCCCACGGTAGACTATTTTGGGGCTGAAGAGCCAAACTGTTGGTGAAAGCCACTATGTCCCAAGGGATTGCAGCTTTAAAAATAGGCTAGAGGGGAGAGATGCATGGAAATGGAGCAAAGGAGAGAAAAGATGGTTGAGGAAATGACTATGAACCGGTCAGTACAGGATGCCCAGAGAAGCTGTGGATGCCCCAGCCCTGGAGGGGTTCAAGGCCAGGCTGGATGAGGCTTTGGGCAGCCTGGGCTAGTGGGAGATGTCTCTGCCCATGGCAGGGGAGTGGAACTGGATGGGCTTTGAGGTCCCTTCCAACCCAAACCATTCCATGACTCTATGATTCTATGGAGAATAAGCTGCTTTGAAGGACCTAATGGCCAAAGCAATGCATGTAGAGGCTTAATTTAGATATCTAAATCTTGAAACAGGAACATCTCGGAAGAGGAAAGCCAATGCAGATGCTAAGGGACACAGAAGAGGACTCAGATGCCAGTTTGCCTTGGCAGAGTGGGGGAAACTGAGGTACCTATGCAGTGGGAGAGCAAGCAGCACAAAATGGGAGCTAGGTAGTGAATGGACCATGAATGGGGCAAAATCCTCTGGTCTCTGGGATAGATGTGCCGTATTGAAACTTCCCTCACATAGAACGTAGAGCCTGGGTCTCCACAGTGGAGCAGACAGGGAGGTTGATGCTTTCTTTCCACTGTTTATTGGTGGTCAGAAACACCTCAGAAAGCCAGAGGTTCAAATTCTTCCCTTTCCAGCAAGGGTTTCTACCCAAACCTGGGAGATCTGCCTACCAACAGCCTGCTGGTACCCAGGATGGGGTGGAAGCTGTCTACACTCCTCCCAGTGCTGCCCAGCAACTCGACAGCAAAGAGACCCTATTGAAACGATCTAAAATCCTTGTTGGGATTGTAGGCTCACCCAAACAAGCCTGGTCTGGCTCTTCCTGCCATGGGGCAGGAGCCATCATCACCTTCTCCATCCCTTGCTCTCTCTGCTGGGTAGATAACACCCGCCCCACCTCAGTGCTTGTTCCGATTGCAGCAAAAGGAGTGGGTTTTGCCTGTTTTCCTTCGCTCCATTTCCCCATGGAGGCTCAAAGGAGACCTTGGGGTTTCTCCAGCAGCCTTTCTCTCCTCTCAGCAATGCTTCTGGCCCTGTTGAAGGCTGTCTCCAAGTCCACCCTGGCTCCTTCCAGGAGAAGGTGCCAGCAGATGGTGCTCTAAGACCCCAAATTCAGCTTTTCTGCCCCACATCCCAGGGCAGGGATGCCTTTGCACAAGCACCCCACAGAACCCTCTTTACTCAGGACTTTCCCACCCTGGGCACTGCACCTTGAAGCTTCTGTAGGGCCAAATGCTCAAGACAAAGTTGAGTTATGCATGTTAAACACCTTCTAGCTCCATCCATCCCCCCAGGGTCTTTTGTACCAGTAGCATTTTTCCGTGGCAGGGGGGGATTTCCAAGCTAAGATGAAATTGGTATTGACTTCTTCCATCAGAGTCGATCTGTTCTGGAGAAACTCAACTGATTATTTCCTCTAACTTGCTCATAAAAAACTGTGGCCTGTGTCTTGCTGGTGTATCCTTGTACCACATTGACTTTGGTGAGACTCTAGTCCAGCTCAGAGATGCTCCAAGAAATCTTCAGGGATGGACAAAGCCACTTTCTGATAAAAACACAAATTTCAAGGCAAAAAAAAAAAAAAAAGAAGTACAGCTGATGACAGTATACCCTAGACTCAGGCAAAAAAAGGCAGTGCTGGGAAGAATGTTACAGTTGTGATCTGTAGTTTATAGGAGAAGTTAGGTCTGTGTTTACAAAGTGAGAAGAAAAGTGTAAGAAAGTGCTTTTAAGCTGTCAGCTATTTATGTGCCTCGCTTGTTTAATTATGGACTAAATATAACAGTGGCAGAGACCACAGCATGCAAGTACTTGATGCCTTGGCACCAAAGCAGTGTAGAAACTTTAAATCTGTGCTGGGCTGCTGTTTGCTTTACGGTGATGATTTGTGGGGAAGCGATGGGGAAGCGATGGGGAAGCGATAGCGAGAGGTGGAGGTTTGCCTGCATTACCTGGGGCATGGTTGCTTGGGTAATTGGGCTGGGAGGTCAGACAGCAAGTTTTGTGCCCTTGCAGCTTCTGAGTCCTTCTGTTCAATAGCTGCTATAAATACATTTATTATTTTGGAGTGGATCCCCCAAGCTCTCACTTCAGTAACAACTCTTTGTCTCTGGAAACCAAGCTGTGGATGCTCACCCAAGAAAAAAAATCCAACATTATGGTGTTTGCTCCAAAACTCACAACTGGTTTTTATGGCCAAATCGACAGAAATCACTTTTCCCCACCAAAATGCAGCTGTCTCTGAGATAAACCCCAGCAGGGGTTTAACGCTGTGCAACTGCTTAGCGAGAAGATTCGTGCATCCTGCTGAAGCTGCAAGAGAAAATTTCGGTTAGCAGGGTATAATTACCAGAGCTGGAGTTTGGCTGTGTGACTAGAGCTAACGTCCTTTCACTCCAGAAAATTGCTGTGAAGGATTTTAGGTGAACACAAGTATTTGAAATCTCAATCCTGAGTCCTGGAGACGGCAGCTCCCATGGTGGCGTCTGTCACGGGAGGAGGAAGATGCTGGAAATGCTGCTTTGGAAGCCCTGCAATCCTCCTGCACCTTTGGTTTTGGGGAGAGACTGGGGGAAAAAACAAGTAATTTGATAGAAAACAGAGAAATACACCAGTAATAAGATAGCTGTCAACACTCCCTGCGGATAACCTCACGACAGCAGAATTATTTATAGACAGAAGTGCCTGAGAACTTATTTTTGCCACTGTGTCCGTGGCAGAGTAATGGATAGCTCTACGGGATGGGTTTTCAAAACCACTCAATTAGGAGCAATGAGGTGCAAAATTACATGTGCAAAGAGATGGAAATGGAGATGTTTGAGATGAAAAGGGCTTTGCTGGCCTGCCAGCACCACCCAGTTCCCAAATGGGCAGAGGAGAGAGCTCTTTTTTAAGCACCCCAATGTAAAATTGTTATTTTTTATGGATGTTTTTGAACATGGGACTATGATACATGGCTCCTGAAGACTAGAGATGGTTGGGTTACTTTTTGCTGCTTTGGATGTCTATGTGTGTATAAATCCCTGTCTACACAAGGAGATTGGTGGAAAGAGGAAAAAAGAATTTGATTTAAAGTGGAGTTCCTTTTTGATTCATTCCTTGGGATAAGAGAAAGAGCAGCTTTTTCCAAAAGGACATATCCATCCGAGGAGGTCACCAGACGGAGAACTGGTCAAAAACTGCTCACTCTCTCCTTATTTTTATTGTTCCTTGCCATTGCTCACAGCCCAAAATAAAAAAAAAAAATCACTAAGCTGAAAATCAGTGGTCTGCTCTTTGGGTAAGGAAATGTTTTCCTCAACGATGGACAGAAAGATTTTATTTTACTGCTAAATTTAATTTCTTTGTCAGACTGGGCTGGTGTTTGCTGACCTTTGGGATTTCAAAGGATCCAGACTATCAGATCACACACAGTCCCTGGGAAAAATGTCCCTCCCATTCTGCTTTTTCTGATTACAGATGAACTTTGGTCCTGAGAGGAGAGTGTAGCTCGCTGCTTATTTCAGCTGTTGTTGAGGCTTGTGCTGGTTTTTATCCAGAATGTCTCTTTTGCTGAATTAATTTTGGAACAAAGAAAAGAAGAAAACTGGTACCCAGCAAACCTCTTGCAGCAGAGACATTTCCCTTGCCGCGCTGCAGCAGAAGGTGACATTATTTCTTCGAATAAAGGGGCAACCACCTGTTAAAGGTCATAGAGAGGCTCTGGTTGTTATTAAGAGCAAACTGCAGCAGCAATGATTTGAATGGCAAAGGGCTCCAAGTGCAATCATCAGCTGGCTCGGTGGGTCACCAAGCGCATCGTCTGCAGGCTGCCTTGCTCCCTTCTCTTTTCCTGCCGTTTACTTGCTTGATATATCTTCTGTGATCTGTACATGTGATACAGAAGTTTTTATTATTATTCTTGTTTGCAGTACCCATTACAACATCAGGGGTTAATCAGCAGGGCAAAATCCAGCCCACGAGTGCCAGCAGACCCAAATACAAGCATTTGATCACAGTTTGAAGCTTCAGCCTTAGTAGTCAGCTGTGGTCTAACAGGCAGGGAGGAGAGGTCTGAGTGCTATTTTGGGGAGTGTTTCTGAGTCCTTGGACAGATGGAGTAAGCAGCAGCTTTGGAGTTTGAGCACTGACTGTGTTTCAGGTGGATGGTCTCCTTTTCCTGACCCTGCTCAGCATCCTTGTGTTGATATACGCAAGCCACGTCCATCTCAGGGTGCGACTAACTTTATTTTCCTTCACATATCTCAAAGCAAACATCTCCATTTGATTGAGTCAACCTCAACTCCCTTTTTTATTCACAGAGGAGAAATGGCCGCTGTTAAAGCAATTCCCCAACCCATCTGAGGTGCCTGCCTTAGGATAAGTCAGACGATGTACCATGCCTCTAAAATAAAATGAGACAACTCCTTGTTGACTTGGGTTGCCTGTGCCAATTGTAAAGGATTGAGATACAGCCCCACTAAAACTTCACTGAGCCTCATGTGCCTAATCAGCAAAATGATTTTTCCCCAAGCACTTAAGAATGTAGAAAAAGATCAATTTAATGTAAATATTAACCCTGGATGTACTGGGCAGTGCTTTGGTTTTCCCTGAAAGTCACACTCCCATGCAGTGCACCAGGAGAGCGGTTTAATCCTCTGGTCTGCAGGAGATTGTGAGTCCATGAGACCTCCCCAAAGGGTCCATGGAAAGTAGAAACAACAGAATTAGCCATCTGAGCTGTTGTACAAGAGTCTATAGCTCCATGGGGGGATGTGTCCAGTCCAGGTTGAAAATCACTGTTAGGACACATCCTCTTCTGGGCTGTCCTGATATCTGTGTTAAAGTCAGTTGGTGATGGAAAACACTGTCCTCCATCATGATTCAGACTCAGGGATGTTGATTCTTCCTGTCATTGGAGCTGCATACCCAGGGCACATTGATTTGTCCATCTGGGAGAAGCATGTGTGAGGCTGATGCTGTGTCCTTCCCTGCGTGACTTACGCCTGACGCTGAAAGGTGCCATGGACCATGTGCCATCCCTGAGAGATCAGAGACTTCTGGCCCAGGGAAAATTTGTATCTGAGGCCAGTGGTAATAAAAGGACAACCAAGACAAGAAGGTCATGGACCTGTTGGAGCGGATCCAGAGGAGACCATGAAGATGGTCTGATGGGTCATCTCCCATCTGAGGACAGGCTGGGAGAGTTGGGGGTGTGCAGCCTGGAGAAGAGAAGGCTCCGGGGAGACCTTCCAGCACCTTCCAGTGCTGACAGGGGGCTACAGGAGAGATGGGGGGGCTCTGGATCAGGGGTGGAGGGATAGGGTGAGAGGGAACAGGTTTAAGCTGAAAGAAGGGAGATTTAGATTAGATATTTGGAAGAAATTTCTTATGAGGCAGTGGCCCAGGTTGCCCAGAGAAGCTGTGGATGCCCCATCCCTGGAGGGGTTCAAGGCCAGGCTGGATGAGGCTTTGGGCAACCTGGGCTAGTGGGAGGTGTCCCTGTCCATGGCAGGGGGTTGGAACAAGATGATCTTTAAGGTCCCTTCTAAGCCAAACCATTCTGTGATTCTGTGATTCTGTAAGACTTCACTGGACACAAATCCCAATTTTAGTCCCCAATTTTTCCCTTCCCTTAATTTGATGCTCTTGCCCCATCCCCGCCAGGCTGGGGCAAGGGGATGTGAGTGAGAAGATCCATCCCCTCTGGGATTCCCCAAGCTCCATCCTCTGGGTTCCTGTGCAGGACCTGGGTGGCACAACCATGTTGGTCCATGATCACGTTGCCCGCCTGTGGTCCTGCCTCCTGTCCGCACTGTTGCCCCCATAAAATGAGCCGTGTTCAGCCATTGTGGATGCGGAGCGTGTTGGCATGGAAGGAGCGCCATTCATCAAGGGGCTCCAGTCTCTACTCATTATGTGCCGGCTACAATGAATCAATGTTAATGAGGCAATTTTTGGTCATTTCCACTTTGTATGCACAATAATTGTTTTCTACCCTTACAAAACAGTCCCTAATTAAACTGATGGATTTCAGCAAGGTCTTGCGAGACTAAACCCTGTTCCTCTTTCACAGGGGCAGCATGGCCTGTGAAATCCACTGCGACTGAGCTCTGCAAGGCACAACAGAGTTTTCAAAGGCCTCCCTTTGCTGGATTTTAATAGGCTGAACAAATGGAAACCTTTGGTGAAATCAAAGGTAAAGAAAGAGGCGACACGTCTCTTTCTTGTGGAGGAAAAAAACCAAAACCAACAGCCACCCAACCTAATTCCTTTAAATGCCCTGGGACAATGTGATATCGAATGTGCAGGAGAACAAGATGAAACTCATTAATTCACTCGAGTCAGAAATGCCTACTCAGGAAAATGCAGGCAGGAAACGTCTCTCTTTTTATGGTCTGAATTAAACACGGGGTGACGTTCCCGTGTATTGCTCCCTGCTCTGTAAACATCCCCGCTGCGAAGGGGCTGTCTCAATGCAGCATCTCTGAGCTGTCACACCGCACTAGAGCCCTGTTTCTTCTCAGCGATAGTTGTTGAACCAAATGGAGGTCAAGAGCCTATTTCTACCAGCCTTAAAGACAGCAGTGCTCTTATGGGAGCCTGGAGGAGCCCGTGCTTTAAAGCTAAATGGTCTCGCTGTCAAACGGTAACTGCTGTCCTTGGAACAAGCTGTTGCAATGGCTTTGGAAGTGGCTGGTGGCTGTTGTGTGAGTGGATCACAACAAATCGGCTGAGTCACAGCAATTTCTGGGGTGTAAAACTGTTGCTGGGCAAAAGCGCTGTTGTTGGTCTGAGTTTAGCTCGTGAGCGGAGAGGATGAACCTAAACTAGATTATTGCTTGTTATCTGCAGGCTGGAAAGCGCGCGCAGGCAGCTGATGAGCAGTACCTCGAGACAGAATAATGCGACCTTGTGCTCGTGTCTTCAGGCATTGGGAACATCTGTGGCTGCTGCTTTATTTGGGGGTTGAAAACAAAAGCAAAACAGGAGTCTAAGGCTTCATGTAGAGGTTCCTAGTCCATGTGCTCTGAGCCCAAAAACCACTTTGTGGGGAACCTTCATGGAAGACAGCCCCAAGCCAGCAGGAAATTGGAGGTGACCCCTCCACACCGTGTAGGAGCTCATCCTTTTATGCCTTGGAGCCTCCTTCTGTTCCTAGGGGAAATATAATTCATGCAAGCACTGAAAAGACAGAAGAACTCAAAGCTGAAATGTGCAGAGCTCAATCAATGGCATAAAAAATTATAGAAAACACCTGCATAAATATATATATAAATGTATATAGAGGGAAATAAATCCCCAAGGGCAGCATTGTGGCAAACTGAGACGTTAAACACCAGGACAGGGCTGAGATAGAGGGTAAGAACAGCAACTGTCAAATTCTCACACTTGCAAACCAATGCCTGTTGCAGACTAATGCCTATTGGGGACCATTTCTGCCTCTCCCTCAGCCCATCTGCAGGGACCGTGCCCTGCACCTTTCCTTCCCTACATCTCAGCATCCTGATTTTCCTTTTTTCCCTTTTTATTTGATATTCAATCAACAAAGAAAAGGCAAAACAAAGAGAAAAAGGACCAAGACCTTAAGAGGCATTCTGGTAAAATTGTGCTCGGAGCAGAAATACATCGGTTTGGATATGGAGCATTGATTTCTTTTTATCACCCTGCTTATTAACTACACAGGATTTGTTCTTAAGGAAAAAAAAATAATCAAAATGAGCCTAGAGGAACTGTGAGAGATAAGGGCAAGGATGTTTGCTCAAGTTATTTCTCATAGCGAAATGCTTTTAGCTCCAGATCTTAGGTAAGGAGGCGATTGCCCATCTTCCTTTTCAGTAGTTAAAAGAAAAAAAAAATAAAAAAAAAAGAAAACCTGGCAGCTTACCAGACATTCTTTACGCATAGAATTAATACCTTTTTATCTTCATGAGATAATACATTGAGCTGGAGGAGTCAGATCAGAACATGAATGTCTTTGTTGTAATTCCAACTCAAAGGAACATTTTTGGCTGTAATCAAACCTTACAGTATTTAGTGGCCTTGATTTTCCATTGCGGCATCGTGGCTTGGTGCCGGCGTAGCATCATATGGCTGGATCTTCAGATGGAGTAGGCTGGCTGGTTTACCAGTAAGGTAAAAGCTAAAGCTATTGATTTAACTGGGACTCTGTTGCTCTGATTAAACAAAGAATCTAGCCGATTGTTTTCGGTAAAGTTACCTTGAGGTGATGCCGCAGAGTATCAGTGTTAGAATCAAGTTGCTGGGCACTGGGACACACAAAGCAGTGAGATAATTAGTGTGATAAACAATGCAAAGGTACTGGAAAGAAAAATTAACTCAAGGAGAAAGAGGTGTGGAGATTCTAGGAGACAAGCAGAAAGTCAGTGCCTTTACTAGAAAAGGTGGTGTTGAGCAGAGAGAGTCCTTACACTAAAAAAGTATCGACCCTGAATCTCCTGCCGGAGACCAATTCCTAGGGAGCAGCCTGAAGGAGACAAGGCAACCCCCTGCCACTCCCCCCAAATTCTTTCCTTTGATTGTTCACCTATTTTCATATCAAAGACTCAACTTGGGCGTCTTCCATCTTGGCTATCACCATCACCAAGGAACGAGCTTCAAATCGACCTTCTTGGAAGCTGGCTTCTGAGGAAACCTTCTTCAACAACAGGTTTTACGTGTCTTCTTAATTTCCCTTTCAGAAGCATCAAAGTACCCACTAATTGCTGTGCCCTGCCTCACAAATACCAGGATATGAATAAGATCTCCTCGGATTGGCTGACTTTCAAATATTTCATTATTTCACTCTCAGGTAGGCAACTGAGAGTCAGAAAAATGTTGCTATAGTCAAGTTGCTTTGACCGAGCTAAACAACTGAGCGTTGCTCCACACCTCACAGTCTTCGTGTTTTTTCCAAAGTCTTAAATTCATTCATGTCGTTATGGTCTTCACGGCATTCCTGAGAGATTCCCAAACCTCTCTCCTTCCTGTACCAGCTTAAATGAACTCAAGGAATGACCCACTCACATCCTAGATGGAGGAGAACCGACAGTTTGGTAGTTGTGTCCTGATGAGATCAGTCGTTGCTTCACCAGATGCAACCTGGATTCCAAAACCAGGTCACGCTGAGTGTCTACCCAAAACAGAAGGAAAAACACCCCAAAACTATCCCAGTGGATAATGGATTCCAAGACCAGATCATCTTTAGTGACACCATATGCAGTAACATCAAACTGAAGAGGAGCCGGCAATGTGCGCTGGCAGCCCAGAAACCCCCCGTGTCCTGGGGACATCCCCAGCAGCGTGAGCAGCAAGGCGAGGGAGGGGATTGTCCCCCTCTGCTCCGCTCTGGTGAGACCCCCCCTGGGGTGCTGCCCCCAGCTCTGGGGTCCTCAGCACAGGACAGACACGGAGCTGCTGGAGCGGATCCAGAGGAGCCCCGGAGATGGTCGGAGGGCTGGAGCAGCTCCCGTGGGAGGACAGGCTGAGAGAGTTGGGGGTGTGCAGCCTGGAGAAGAGAAGGCTCCGGGGAGACCTTCCAGCACCTTCCAGTGCTGAAAGGGGGCTACAGGAGAGCTGGGGGGGCTCTGGATCAGGGGGTGCAGGGACAGGACAAGGGGGAACGGGTTGAAGCTGCAAGAGGGGAGATGGAGATGAGATGTGAGGAAGAAATGTTTTCCTGTGCGGGGGGTGAGGCAGTGGCCCAGGTTGCCCAGAGAAGCTGTGGATGCCCCATCCCTGGAGGGGTTCAAGGCCAGGCTGGATGAGGCTTTGGGCAACCTGGGCTAGTGGGAGGTGTCCCTGCCCATGGCAGAGGGGTTGGAACTGGATGATCTCTAAGGTCCCTTCCAACCCAAACCGTTCTGTGATTCTGTGATTCTGTGGCTTGGAGACACAGCTCCTGCATGCACACAGCACATGAGCCAGGAGAGCAGTTCATGGTCCAGATGCTGAGCCCCTTCCCAAATGGGATCTTCAGTTACAAGCAGAGAAGAAATAGAACAGGTGAAGCATTTGCCGTGCAATAGACACCTGTTAAATTAATTGCAGGGAGATAAGCACTAATTAACTGATCATGCTAATGAGAATGTTGGATTTTGGCAGTGCAGGGGTTTTTTTTGATGGGAGAGAACTGCCGATGCTAGTGTGGAGGCTGAGACAACATGGTCCTGAGATACTTACGGGAGCTCCACATTGCTATTCCAAGAAAATTATTTTAAAAGCTTTTATATTAAAAATGCTTTTATATTAAAAAGGCAATTACTTTCTAATAAAAGAATAGCAAGCTGAGACCTCGTGTTGCCAGCTGCTCTCTGAGGTTTTTAGTTCTGGACTTGCTGTCATGTATAGAGTAATGCTACTTCTGTGTTGCCTTTTATTTACCTGGAAATTTATGACAGTTTTAAGCCCCTCACGCTGATTCAACCTCAGATGCACTACAAACCTATTAAATTCCCAAGCCTGTGTTTGCACAGCAGTTTCCTGGTCCTTTGTTTTTCCTATGGGGTATATACGCCTTCGGTGAGATTATTCAAATGCTGCTAATAAGCAATTGGTTAACAAGATTCCTCTCTCATTTCTGGAAGCCTCATTCCTTCAGGGATCTTATGAAGGACAATTTGATCAAAAACCTGCTCCCATTTTTCAGGATTAATCAATTAATTAGTCCCAGGCATGCTCTGGGGCTTGGAGCATCCATTCAATTATCTCTTGCTATGTTGCCAGACTGGTCTGTGGCTTGGCTCAAACCTCTGCTGAATTTCTGAGCAGGTTTCAAGGGATAACGGGGGGCAGGAGCCATTCTCAACAGGCAGCTGAGGTCAGTAATGTTCATCTCCCCACCTACTGACCATCAGGGAGCGCAGGCAGAGATGCAGGGGACGTATCACAGTGTCACAGACATTTACATCCCTGCCACAGCTTCTCTTAGACCAGCCTTCTGCTAGTTCTCCTGGTGCTCCAAGCTGGCTGGGGCCATGGGGACATGGTCAGCACAGTGCTGAGCCCTGACACAACTCTGTGCAGGGACAGGAGCAGAGCCCAGCACTGTGCTAGCACAGCCACACCGCTTGCAGCCCTGGAGCGTGGGTGGAGAGGAGACATCTGCCTGAAAATTCTTTCCAGAGGCTGGCAGGGAGGCAGAGACTTCTGCACAATGGCTATTAGCAAAGTGTAGATCAGCTTTATATTTTTTAATATTTTTATAATTAGATTTATCATTTTAAAATAACCACCTGCTCTGAAAGGCTGTACCAGTCAGTTGAGTGACAGTGGAAGGTGGTCCCATGTTTCTAGAAGAGGATTGATGATGCTTTTGTGTAGAGGAGACCCAGTTTTCCAACCATCTGTACCTTGCCAGCCCACTGTCTCACCAACTGGCAGATGTGGCAACGAGAAGCATCCTCAGCCAGTTGGGTCTTGTAGTTCTACACGACACAGCCGCTCTCTCACCCTCCCCACTCCCAGGGATGGGGGAGAGAATTAAAGGGGTGAAGGGAAAAGAGACTCCTGGGTTGAGATAAGAACAATTTAATAACTAAACTACAATAATATTGGAAATAATTATAATAATAGTAATATTTACAAATATACAAATGAGTGATACACAATGACACTGCTCACCACCCGATGACTAAGGCTCAGCCTGTTCCCAGCCAATTATCCCGGAGCAGGGAGAGTCCCAAAACCACAATCCCGGAACGGAGATAAGAGACTGAGTGTCTGAGAGAGAGATGACTGAGGGAGAGAGATGACCCTGGGAGAGGAGTGACCCCAAGAGAGGCAACCTGGAGCAAGAGACTACCTGGAGAGAGCTGACCCAGAAAGAGAGAGCACTCCTGGACAGAACCTCACCTATATCCTGGCCATGCCATGCATGATATGGAACAGACCATTGTCCAGTTTGGGTCTCAGTCCTAAACCTAAGGTCAGATCCTGGGCTGCTCACTGGGGCTGTGCTCCATCCCAGCTTCTCCTGCCCCTGCAGACACGGGCACAGCAGAGAAGCTGGAAAGTCCTTGAGTGTCCTGGCAGCAGCTCTGCCCATCAGTGTGTGATCAGCTTCTCCTCAGCACAAACCCCAACAGCCTCACACCAGCTGCTGGGAGGAAAGTTAACTCTGTCCCAGCTGAAACAACAAGAGACAGCCAAACCCGTCCATGTGGACAAATGGAGTTTCTAGGTCCTCCCTGTCTCCTGCACCTTCAGAGCACCAATTGCTGTGTCCATCTCTCAACGGGTGTCAGGTCCCATGTAGGGATTTGGCCCTGATGCAACGATCATTGTCAGATAAAATTAGCAGAGGTCATCTCATTTGCACAGAGGCTGGTCAGCCAAGCAGAGGCGCGTGACAAGTTTTAATTAGATCCACAATGATTGCCCTCCCTGGGAGAGCTGTTTGGTGGCTTGCTCAACACATGCTACGTAAGTGGCTGGTTGCCACCATGTGCTGGAGGGCAGCTCCCAAGTGCTCCTGCTAACAAGAGTGGGAAGAAATTTGTGTGAAACAGATTGGGATGTGGCTTTGGGATCACTTCCCTTCAAACACACACTTTTGTGCTGTTCCCTCCCACGATCATGTGTTTGGTCTCACTTTTTACTCCCACATATTCACAATTGCATCTTTGCACACCCTGGTCTCTTTCTCTTACAACCATATTCTCTTTGGTCTTTTTCCTTTCTGTTGCTCACAGGGTCCCCCCCAGTTCATCTCCATCACATGTTTGAGCTCTTTTTGTCTGTCTCAGGATGAAGTCTGATAGTAGAAACTTTTGCAGACAGGGGGGTTTATGGGGAAAACTCTGCTGCAGGACACTGATGGGGAGGTGGGCTGGTGTGACCATCCAGGTACCGCACTAGGTAGGTTGAAAAGATGGGTGCAGAGTGGGGCAGAGACCAAGAAATGCCTTCTGCTACCAGTTACAATTGTGTTAACAGTCAATTAACTTACTTTGGACTATAGCCCAGGTTCAGCCAAGCCATTCTTTAGAGTAGGTCCAACCCAAAGCAGGAAGGAAACCGTACAATGTGAATGAGCTGGTCATTGGCTTACAGATCGCTCTGCTCCAGGATCCTACGCTTTAGCTAATCACACTTTTTCTGCCCCCTCCCTTTCTTCCCCAGACCTGGCAGAGATCATATTTTGGACAAAGCTTTAGGCATGATCTTATTAGGTCTTCACTGAGCAGTTCAGTGTTTTGACATCTGGCAGGAGGAGTCTTCTCTGGGCAAGACCTTTGAGTTTTGGTTGGTGTGAATGAAGGGCAAGGAGAAAGCTGGCATGCTCACATTCCCACCGGGCCAAGTCTTCTCCACCCACACTGCAGAATAGCAGCTCCTTATCCCATCAAAATCCCAATCTCCTTCACAAGCTTCAGATGGCTTAGTTTTGTTTAACCTTCCCTTTCCAGTTCTTAACAAACTTCCTTTGGGCTTTATTTAGAGCCGGCAGTGGTTCCCACTGGGATGTTGCCAGGCAAAGAATTAATTTGTTTGGATGGAGATATGAAGGGTCAGCGTGGCTGTTGCAAATTTAGACAAAGCTCAAATGTTGGACTGGCCGGTCATAGCGTCTGTCTGCAGTGGACTGGTGTGTTTTTGGTTTTTTTTTAGAAAGTCTCTGTGGCATAAATGGGGCAACGTGGGGGGAAGTAAATGGCAGAAGAGCAAGGATCTACCTGTTCTCACACACCTTTAACAGCAGACCTTCTGATATCTCAAGCATATCAGGCATTCAGGGTTGTTCATGACCCTGCCTTATCTTCTTGTAGCGGATAATGCTTCCATCAGAACCTCAGCCTTTTACTGTGCCCCCTAACCACTGCCCAACTATTACAACTCGTTTGTCTGGATGATATTTTAGTGAACGGAGGTGACAGATGATGATGAAATATGTCTCCTTGGCCAGGTGATATGTGAAAGAGTGAGACTTCAGTGTGACAAGCTGTCAAATGGCTCTTCTGGAGGAGAATTTCAGTCCTAACCTTTAAGACATGTGGCTGACAGTGCCTGCCCAAAGCATCAGTCTCTGAAAGAGGCAATCATACAGTGAGACTCTGCACAGCTTCGCTTCAGTTCCTAAATTGTTCTTTCTCTGGCCTCACACCTTTGGTGACTTTTGACAGAATGGGAAATGAAGGAGAAGAGTGATTGGCTTGGTTTACAGCTTTATTTCCATTCCTATAGCTGCCTGTGCCTTTGTTCCAGCGAGGAAAACCAGGTAGAACTGTTAAAGGTCTGGAAATTGAGTGTAATCAGAAGAAAAATGGGGAGTAAGTTCTGTCTGCGCTTGCTCTGAAATTTTGAGATGTGGGGCAGAGATGGAAGAAATTGTAACTCTGAAGAGTCCCATGGTGGGACTTGTTTTATCTCTCTGGATCATCATGGAGCTGGTCACCATTTGCACAAGAACAAACACTTAGGAGGTAGGAAAGGAGTGAGACAACACAGCAAATGCCCCATTCCCTGCTTAGCTATTGACTGTCAGTCTTCTGCAACATCACTCCTTGTCTAGCTGGCACTAGGCAATCCTTCATCATTTCTTTCCTCTGGCCCAAGGAGAATAATGTGATCTCCAAGGTCAACGTAATTACCTGCTCCTTCTCGTTAAAGGAATTGCCAAAGTATCCATTTAAAATCATTAGCCTCCCCACCCCTCTCATTGCAAATGATTTATGAGGAGGTTATTCATCCCCTCCTCTCTTCTCCTGAACACCTTTCTAATTAAAAGCGGCACACTGATATCCCCCCTTCTCCAGGGTGGAATCCTATTTATTGCAAAAGGGGGAGCATGGCAAGCTGGAAAATAAAGCAGGCAGCTATTTGTTTTAAAGGAATAAAATCAATCTCATGTCTGACACTAGAGAAAGACCTCCAGCCCCAAATCTGCTTATAGACCATGGGACAGACCAAAAATCAGCTGTATAGGGAAAGGTTCAATACATACTGGTTCAGCTCTTGGCCATAGAGGCAAGGGAATGATGGGGTGGATTCCTTAGTGTCTTAGTTTCCCACCCACCAGAAAGTCAATAATTTTGGCCCATTTAAGCTGCATGGAGTTGCGTGGCTGGATGTCCACTTGTAAGGCTGCATGTCTTCCTAGCAACACAAAATCACACTTGGACACTGGCTATTTTTGGCCAGCAGAACACTCATGCTTGGCCAGGCTATGGAAAACACCCCGTAGATCCCCATCAAATAGGAGAATTTGAAAATTTCAGCCCTGTGTGATCCTGCTGGGAGCTGCCAGAAGTGACAATAGTCTTTTGTTGCAAGTGTTTGGAAATGAAAATGCTGATGTCGTGACAGTGCACTTAGCTGTAATTTTTCCAACCAGGTTTAATGCTCTTTCCTAAGACCACAGCTATACACTGAGATCAGCTGCCAGCACTCAGTAGACGCTGGAGCCAACGATGTTATTTGTTTAAACCTAATACAGTGTGCATCTTGTTGCTGCAAGCCCTCTTAACCAGCTGTAGGAACCAACTCGTTCCTTTTCTGGAAAATCCCTGTGGGGAGAGGGGTTGAAGAAGCGGCTTCTGGGTCCTGTGGGTTTTGTCTGGTGTTGTGATCATGGTGTGAGGATCTGAAGACCTGCACATGCAGCTAAGCAGCGTAATTTCTACAGCAGTTTCCCTGCCAACTTTTAACAAATGTGTCCAGGTGATGGAAGAATGAGTGGGGAGCTTCATGATTTGGGGGACGGTGCTCGCACACTGCTGCCATCCCCCAAATCACTGCAAATATCCATTGCAGAATAAAAGTCAAACACATGCAGGATAAATGTGACCATAATAAAAAGGAAGAGGAGCATATACGGATGGGATAGAAAATCAGGATAGAAGCGGTCAAGTTCTGGTCTCACATCCATTTTGAGCTCCTGTTCTATGGGTATGAAAGGAGCAATTTCTACAAGCTCCCTGTCTGTGGCTGAGCAGAAGCTCATGGTGTAAGTATAGCGATTAGCATGAAATATTTTAAAATTAAAAGAGTTAATTAAAATTAAAAGAGTTAATTAAAATTAAAAGAGTTAGTTAAAAGAGTTGCGTCTCTTCTTGGTCTCAGCAGCCTGGCTTAGAAACCCAAGACCTGCCGTTTCCTCCGAGTGTCTCTTTTCTGCCTGCAAATGAAGCCTGCCTTCATTTACTCGCCTCCAACATCTTTCCATTACTGGCCTTTACAATTCTAGGATTGGTCAGGCAGAGTGTCCGCTGGGAGTTAACAGGCAGGAACATATTCCTGCTGTTGCCTTGTGTTGTGAGAGCTGTTACGGGTACATCATGATCCTAGCCCTTTGCCTTCTGCCTTGGTTTCCCCATCAGTTAAAGGAAGATAGTGGCTTCTCAGACCCCTCTTCACTTGAGGTCTTGTCCTGCTCCAAGAACAAAATGCCAAAAGAAGGTGGGGATGAGCTTTCCTAGTAGTGTTTTTCTGCAAACTCAGAGGGACCTTTAGCCAGGAGGTGAAGTTTGTGATTGTCAAACAATCCATCACAGCCCTGCTCCATGTTTGGGGCTTTCTCCCAGTCCTCCCAGCTCCTTTGCCCATTCCCCACCTCGTTGCTGGAGAAGGCTGGATGTCTCAAGCATGGGGATACCTCCCTATTTCATCCCAATTCACTGTGAAGCTTCAGTAACCCGTGGCTTTATGGCATGGGGAGGAAATTTATCTCCTTAGGGAGAGAGGGCTGTGCCTTGTAAGACAGAGGACATGAAGCCCTATGACAGATTGATCTTCCCTCCATGACCACTTGGTCTTTTGGGATGGGGAATGTCTCCCTTGACAGATTTGTGCAGTACACAGCATGGCAAAGTTCTCCTGGAGGATCAGCCGTGGTTCTCCAGCCATGGACCCATCTGGGGGTTGAAGGACTATCCCCAACCCCACATCCATGCTGGGGCACGTGCCCTGGCCTGGCTTGGTATCATGGGCAGGGACCAAACAGCCACATTTCTGCCCTCTGTGCCCAGTTTGCACCTGGCAGGTCCAAGTGGTTTGGGTCTGAGCTCCCCAGAACCACGAGGAATGTTTTGATGCACAGACATGTTTGTTCCACACCACCTCAGCTCTTTGCTAATTAAATCCAAAGGGTAATCATTATTTCATTGAGTTTCCCCCAGCACTGTAATTTCATCTCTGCTGTGGCAGAAAGCCCTGGACGGAGAGGGAGTTACAGGGGCAGTGCTTTAAGATACTTTATTTTCTCCTCTTTTCTTTTCTCTTTTCTCCTTTTCTTTTCTTTTCTCTTCTTTTCTTTTTTTCTTTTCCCTTCCCTTCCTTTCCCTTCCCTTTTTCTTTCCCTTCACTATTTTATTATTTTATTTTATTTTATTTTTCCTCTTCTCCTCTCTTCTCCTGTCTTCTCTCTTTTTGTTATTTCTTTCTTCCACTCTTTCATTCTCTCTCTCTCTAATAAAGAGGTGGTTCTTCATGCAATGAGTAATTCCTTGCTGCAAAACAATGACAGTGTGAGAAAGTCACACAGGTGTGAAGAGAGACAATTCAGGTTCATGAAGAGAAATCCATTGAGGGATGCTAGAAACCACCCTCAGCTTAGGAGCTTCTTGAGGACACAGGGTTGTGGCTGGAGTTGAGATAAGCCCTCTGGGAAACAACACCTGTGCTCACCCTTTTCTCAGGCATTTCCTGGGACACTGAGGGAGACTTTTGATCTGGCCAATACATGTTTTTATTTGTCCCTCCCTTGGATTTTGCAGTTCACTGACTGAAATCAAGAAGATTAAAAAAAAAAAAATCAGTTCTGCTTGAAGCAAAAGGGGTCTTCCAAGGGGGTTTCAGCAAAATTATTAAAAAAACCCCAGCAAATAATGAAAACTGCCTAAAGTGACTTCATTGTGGCTTAATGCTCATTGTTCCCTTTCTGTCCAGCATGAAACATTTTTGGTTTTATCCTAGATTATTTGGCATGTCTTATTTCTACCTTTTTTTCTTTTATTTTATTCTTTCCTTTTCCCCCTCTTAGAGGTATATCATTAAAACAAAACAAAGCAAAAAAAAAAACAAAAAAAACCCAACAAAAAAAAAAAGGAAAAACACCATTCTGGACTTTGGGCTACCACACTTCATTTCTGATGCTGCTGGAATGGGATTTTTGAGAATCCTCCCCAGCCAGCTGGCCCAGGAGGCCACACAGCAACTTGGTTTCACAGGCAGTCTCGGTCCCTCAGAAATTCCCTTTTCTCGTTAGATGAGTTGGAGGTTATTCTAGACAGATTATATTGAAAATGCTTTTTCACAGCTGAGAAACTGAGTCAGAGGGAGCCCTTAGCCTTAGGGAAATATCTCTCAGCTGTGACCGCTTCAATCAGGTCTTCCACTGGCTCCTTGGAGTTCATCTCACCTGACTGTTGATGTCTCGAGTGTTAATGTCTCCATCTGGGCTAGTCATCTCCTGGCTTCCTTTAAAGTCAGCAGGGAGAAACAGGCATTTTCAAGAGTTGCTCCCTCTGGCATATTTTGGCACTTCCCCGCATGGCTGGATGACTCCCAGCCCTTATTCTTGGCAGTTCTTGGCCATTGTCTTCCCTGGAGATGACACCATCCAGAAGTTTGCCTTGTTTGGATAGATCTTGGCTTTGGGCACATCCCATTGGGGCTTGCACTCCTTTCTCCATCACAACCACTCTATTATCTGCTCTTCCAAGGTTTGCCTGCTTTTCTTCCTCCTGTTTCTGGCACGGAGGAACGGGATGCATGATCTCATGGAGTTGTTGGAGGACTGTGTTTGCAGGCTGCCGCTGCCAAGGGGTAGGTGAGTCCTTTCTTGCTTGTTTTGTGTCCTCGGAAAGATTTTAAACCTTGTTGGGGCAGAGGACACCTTTCCATCCCCTACCAATTTACCACAGTCAGACTGCATCTCTTTGTGGCTATTGCAATATAAATACCATGTAAAACCAAAAACCTCCAAGTAATTCTGTGATTCATATGAGGTTTGAAGAAACGTGGAGGCTTATCTGTCTTCCAGTAGGCTAATGGGATAAGAGCCAGGAATTTCTGAGCTCTCTTCCCAGCATTGGCGGCATGCTCTTGAGCTGGGATCCCAGCCTGTATTATTCATTTCCCCTTGATTTGCCTGACACGTCAGATGAAGATGGATCCATACACAGGGGAGTTTACGCTTCCTAAATCCACAGACTGCACAGTCAAAAGGCACCAGGAGGATCATCTTATCTGACCTTCTGTATACAGAAAATAGATTTTTCCCAGAAACTGGATTAAAGCATCTCCTTTCATAGATACCTAATCTTTATTTCAACGTAAGAAGCACTGGTGACTTGGCAGCCTCCCTGATAAGCTCTTACAATATTTAATTACCTTCATAGCAGTGAGTTGGTGTCCACTTCAAAGGTTGAATTAATCTAGTGCTATCTTCCACCCATCATGTCTTCTTATTCCCCTTATCAGCATGGCTGAAGAACCTCCCCTTCTCTGCCTTGCTATCAGACAGCTTTCCCCTATGCGAATACCCATATGTAACCACCCCTAGCAGCTTCTCAGCTTCTCAGCCCCCTTAAAGTCATGNTGAATATCCATATGTAACCATCCCTATCAGCCTTCCATTTGATGAATAAGGTTGTGTTCCTAAATCTTTATGTTGACAGGTTGTGCGTCTCATTCCTGGCCCTCTGCTATTTCCCCAGCCTCTGATGTGTTGCCAGCAGAACTGTCCCGTCACCTGCTGTCGACTAAGGCAAGAAGGTGTCTTTTCTGCAGGACCTTTCTTCATTTTAGATGCCCAGGACCTTTGTGGGTCTCTTCTGGCACATCAGCTTGGGTGGCTCTCACCCATCCCCAACTCACTGCTGTTCAAGGCAATCTCTCACCCTTTAGGGGCGAAATACCCTCTGATGGGGTATTTGTCCTCCAGGTTGACACTCCTTTGACTCTATCCTTCCCTGGATGCACCTATGTATCAGCCCAGGATGTTGACAATTCCACAGACCTTTGAACTTCTCTCACAAACCCTGTCCTCTTCTCAGCCCCCTTAAAGTCATGGAATCATGGAATCACAGAATGGTTTGGGTTGGAAGGGACCATAAAGATCATCCAGTTCCAACCCCCTGCCATGGGCAGGGACACCTCCCACTAGCCCAGGTTGCCCAAAGCCTCATCCAGCCTGGCCTTGAACCCCTCCAGGGATGGGGCATCCACAGCTTCTCTGGGCAACCTGGGCCACTGCCTCACCACCCTCACAGTAAATAATTTCTTCATATCTGGTCTAAATCTGCCCTTTTCCAGTTTAAATCCATTACCCCTCATTCTGTCCCTACATACCATTGTAAAAAGTTCCCCCCCCCCCCCCCCCCCCCCCCCNGGCCAGTTCTGACACCGTTTAATGCATGTTTTGTTAATCTCATCTAGTGCGGTTCAGCAAGGAAAAAAAGCAAAACGCCTCAGAGGATCTGCGATGTCTGAAACCGCCACAGCTGCCTTTATCAGCAGAGGCTCAGAGGCTGAGGCGTGATGAATGCTGATGAAGGTTTCCTGCTCTGCCATCTGACTGTGTTTACAGACATATGTGTGTTTGTCCAGATTACAAGCTCATTGATGAAATCCCAAATTAACCTCTCTATTGTTTTGTTAAGAACGGATGGTGCTCACCCTTCTGGTTGTCCCCTTCTCCTCTGCCCGTGTTGCCACGACTCAGGCCCTGTGCCAGCTCATTCCTCTTCCCTGAGGTTCCCCAAGACTTGTTAGATTTAATGTTAATGGCTCTTCGGGTCATTTCTTGATGGCTCCTGGCAGTGAGTTATCCAGGCCTATTGATTTGAAAGATCTTATTACAGCAGATAACTCTCCCTTGCTGCAGATGGTTGACTTTCTGCTCCATCGACCTCATCATGGTGCCTTCTTCCAAACAGGGACCACAGAGGTCTATTCGGGATTTCTGAGTCACTGGCTGGGATCTCACTGGGCTCATCCAGTGATCAGCCTTGCCCTGACCTTGTGCTTGTTTTGTATGTATGAAATTTTTACAAAAATCCCTCTGAACATCGGACCTGGAGCTTTCAGAGCCTGAGACAGACTGTCCTACCCCAGCAAGGATCTACCCAATGAGCTGAACATCCAACCTGGTTTTAAAGGAATTCACACCCATGCTCACCTAAACTTTTCTACCAGAAAGACATTAACCTGAGCTAGGGGCTGAATCTTAGTTGCAACTCATTCTCTGTTCCCAGCAAAATCGGTCCTCCTGGACAAGACACACCAGGAGGAAAGGACTTCTGCCTGCTGTCAGGGCAAAAAGAGTGTGGGTGTTCCCCGTCATTTCCCAGTGCCACTGCCTTTAGCTGTGATGGATGCTTTCTTCTTCTCTGGTGAAATTCCATTTCTTTGCATGGATAAATTAAATCCCATTTTTTGCTGGATAAATTTGGTGACTATGCTGCTTCTCTGGTGACCTAGCTGACTCATGTCAATTCAGTTGTCCCAGGAGATCTGGAGGCACCGCTTGACAATATGATCTGCAGACACACATGCCAAATCTCCAGGCTTTTGCTTCAGGAATACCCAGAGACCTGCTGTGCTATTTTGCAATGACTTGCATCCCTAATGATGCTAACGTTACACCCTCCTCCTGGCAGCAAGGCTGGGACCCACCACCACAGGGAGGTGCAGAGTTATCTCATGGCATGAAGTGGTATCAAAATTTACAGAAATAAATGGTATCTAATCACCTCTTTTCCCCCACGAATGCATGCAACTTCTGAACAGACAGCGATAATCCACGTTGCCCTGACATCCCTCCTTGGCAGCATTGCTTTGCTGCAGTGGCTGTGAAGGGGATCAATCTGCAGGCTTCCATCCTAACCAGACCCCAAATCCTTTGGGAGCCCCACTTCTGCCAGTCCTCAGAGATCCTCACTGGGACTGGGAGAAGCTCTGCCTCTTGCCAGCAGTATTTATCTAGAGATGGGGCAATTTCTGTCCAAGGTCACGGAGGAACTTTTTTATGATGAGGGTGGTCCTCCCAAGAGAGCATCCCCTTTGTTTCTGCAGATTCTGTCTGCTCCCTGCTCAACCTGCGGCACGTGGCAGCTGCCTGGGAGATGAGCAGGTCCTGCAGTTAATGTCTCTTGCAAAGCTGATACAAATGCTATCTGCTGCGTCCCAGGCTGTGCCTGGTGCTGGAAGGTGGTTGATGGGGTAACCAGCCTTTAGCAGGCGCTCAGCGGTTTCAACATAGCTGATATGTAGCGTTGGTGACTGTCACTCATTAATTTCATGGCCTCATTGCTGCATCTGTGGGGGTAAGGACAGGGAATCACCTGCTCAGGCTGCAGTTAGGGAAGATTTTAGTTAGAGTCTGGGGAGTAGATTTAGATTAGACATAAGGAGGAACTTTTTTATGATGAGGGTGGTGAGACACTGGCCCAGGTTGCCCAGAGAAGCTGTGGATGCCCCATCCCTGGAGGGGTTCAAGGCCAGGCTGGATGAGGCTTTGGGCAACCTGGGCTAGTGCGAGGTGTCCCTGCCCATGGGATTTTAAAGGACCCTTCCAACCCAAACCATTCTATGTTTTTATGACTCTATGATGAGAAAGGCAAAAAAAGAGGCTGAAATTTGCTTCTTTAGAGAGGATATGGTGTGTCCATTGCTGCAGGTCTGCAAGAGCAATGGAGAAAGGGTAGATCTGGCTGATGCCAAGCTGATGCCATGGGTGAGTTGTCTGTTGAGGCCCCCAAAAACAAAACGTGAGCCAAGATGCTGGGCTTTATCTATAATGGAGCAGTGCAGATGCAAGAAACATCTCCAGGTATGCTGTTAGCCCCCATCATCCCTGCTACCCAGGGCTCCCACACAGAATGATGATGAGGAGAGACCCAAGCTGGTGGGACAGAAGCCAGGCAGGTCCAGCTGCAGCCAGAATGCCTTGGCCAGGTGTCAGCTGAGCTCGGTGCCAAAGCTAATAAGCCTGCCAGGAGCCAAGACTTCCTTGCTTGGCTGAAAATCTAGGCTAATGGTGCTTGGCTGGCTCCAGAGCTCTGCTGGAAACTGCATAGCTCTGCTCTGCCATGTGAAACGGCTGCTTTGGATGAGCAACCAGCTTCTCTTCTGCAGCAGATAAGACCAGGATCTGTGGCACTGAAATGGTGACATGTCCTGACACAAGGGTTGTCCTGAGACCCTTCTCTTCTGCCATGGCTTGAAGAGAGAAAATGAAGCAATTTCCACCTTATTTCCATCAGGTTGATGGGGCTGTTGCCATAATTCGATATCCCCTTGGTGACTCTAAGATGGGGTCCCTGCCAGCTGTGGTGCTTCTGCTGTGGGATGCTGGCACAAGGCAGACTTTATAGCTCCGACTTGAGCTTCATGGAGGGGAAAGCTGAAGCTCTCCCTCTTCAGGAGTTTCTTACCTTAGACAGAGACAGCAGCTTAGCAGGTCTGAGAATTACCTCCAGAGATGCCCAGTTCTTCCAGCAAATAAATCTATCCATGATTTCAGGTTTTGTAATCACTGAAGCAATGAAAGAAACAATGGCAGTGAGTACGGGTGAAGCAAAAAAAACAAAAACAAAACCAAAACAAACTGTAGGATATTGTTCTTCTGAAATATCCTAAAGGTTATGGAGCAGCACAGGTTGATCTATGCTTTATTATGAGTTCTGAGATGTTTGATCAATGCAATGAAGTTTTATGAGTGCCAGCTGACCTGTGGTAACTATATGCACTTAGTTCATTGCAACCACGAGGTTGGACACATTAGTGTAAACGTTTGAGGTTTATACTGATGTGCTCTCCCTCGCAACAGCTGAAGCTAAGAGCTTAGATGTGGTTGATGAGCAGGGCTCAGCTGAAATCTAGGGATTTTCTGGGCTGTGATAATTATTGTATGGATGAGTCCTGCAAAAAGGTAGAGACAATAATTGGAAGAACAGGTCTTAACAGCCTGCTGTGGTTGAATTAGGGACAGCAACAGAGCTGTGAGGACATGGGAGACTTGCCTTCCAAATTCCAAGGCAGCTAAAAGGAAGTAAAATGAAGTGAAAACTGGCACTAGCTGGAAAGAGCTTCAGCCCTTCTAGGTTTCAACAGAGCTGTAGAGGTGTGTGCCCCATAAAGGGCCCCAAATTCAGTCTTAGGATGATGCCAGAGCTCTGCGCCATCCCTGACTCTCTTCGTTCCCATCATACCTGGTTCTGTCCCAGGTGGTGAGAAAAGTGCTTGTCTCAAAGTTTTAGTCTTTTAGATAGTTTGTCTCAAAGACTTTTTGAAAAAGGCAGGTGTTGAACTTACTCCAGCCCCTTGGAGATGCTTGACAGAGAAGCCCAGGGAAGTGGTGGAGTCACCATCCCTGTAGGCGTTCAAGAAATGTGTAGATGTGGTGCTTGGGGACATGGTTCAGTGGGTTAGGTGGTGTTGCGTTGATGGTTGGACTTGATGATGCTTGAGGTCTTTTCCAACCTTAATGATTCTGTGACTCTATGATGTACTGTGGGAGCAAAGAGGAGAGCTAATGTGAACTGAGAAAGCATCACTAACAGTGCAAGGATTTTAGGACCATAGATCCAAGGATGACTCCAGTTGTCAATGGAGACCTACCAATGCAGATGCCAGCTCTGGTGATGCAGAGCTTGTCTTTCAGGACATTGTCTCATCTAATAGCCCAGTGCCTCCCAGTCCTACATACATCTTCCTAACAGCCCAACCAGGGCTGAGTTACAGGTTACAAGCAAGATCAGAGGTACCTGGGAGCCTTCAGTCCACCTGTTTTGAACCTAAAATGGATGCAGACATTGCCCTTAGAGTCCAGATATTGCTGTGAAGAGGGATTCAGAATGCTTATTTTGCTGGGCACTGTCCTCTTCTTGCCTGATGTTTCTGCTGACAGCTGCATGGCCACCTGACGGGCTGGTCCAGCTCATTGGTCTGTCTGAAAACTGTTCCTTTTTTTTTTTCTTTTTTTTTTCTTTTTTGACACAGTGAAGAGCTGCACGAATGCTGGCTTTGATGTAATGGGAAGGAAGGTCAGGACAACCTCTCTCTGCTGTGCTGCAGTCACAGGGTGACTTACACCAGAAAAGTTGTTATTCATATGTCCAAACCCACCCAGAAAGTGGAAGAAGGGCTTAAACCTAGTTTCTGGGTGAGCAACCCATACCCTGTGGCCATTCCTGGGACAGTGATGTTGCGTGCCTCTGCCAGTCCCTTGGCCATCTCTAAACCATTCCTTTATCTCCAAAATCAAGGGGCAGCGTGATCCCACCAAAACACATCTTCCCACGCCTCTTAGCAGCGTGCCACCACCACCATCATCGGTAAAAAGCCACCAGCTGGAACGTGCTGGGGTCCCATCAAAAGGGGCTGTGGGAGGAAGAAGCCCTCTGTTTCCTTTAATCTACAAATAAAGTGAAGCAGTTCAAAGAGAAGGAAAAGGAGGTTAACGATCTCTTTGAAATGTAGGTTCCAATTCCCAGCATGGCCCCAGTCAATTACCAGGCAAGTGACACCGTGACACACATCCACCGCTAACGAGGAAGAGGAGGGGGGCACGTGGCGCAGGGGTCCAGGTGGGCGGCAGTGGGGGTTAAAATACATCACCACGGTGGTGGGAAAGTTCTCAGGGGGAAAATTTTGGGGTTTTTTTTTCAGGCTGATTCATCCCCCTGGGGTGCACCCAGAGTGGAGGCTGGACCACTGGAGGGGATGGAGCCGGGCAGGGTGGTAGCACATCCCCCTGCCCAAACCCCTAGGGAGCTGGGAGGGATTTTTGAAGGATGCACAGTGGCTAGCTGCTGCTTTATCGATGGCAGAATGAACCACTTTTATTTTAATGCCAGTAGTGGAAGGCAGCGCAGGGGTGGGGATGGGGCAGGAGGGGCTGGTTTTGTTCCGGCGCTGAGGGACGCGTGCACACAAGAATACAAATGCTGGGAGACAAAGACTGTGATTAAGGGCCAGTGCTCTGACTCCCTGCTTATTACAGCAAAGGATTTATCTGATGGCCTAGTTTCAGCTCCAGTTTTCCACCTTTTCATCAGGTTCCCAGGTCTGCTTGTCCACTCAAAAAGGGAAGGAAAGGGATGTCTCAGGGGCGATGGGGTGGGAATATTGCTACGGTGCTTGTCTGTGGAAGCATGCATGGGGCAGGGGGTTTTGCTACCCCAGAGCTTTCCCAGGAGGCAGATTTTGTGGCAGCCAGAAGGATTATGCCCAGCCATGCAGCATTATTTTCTGGCATGGCAAGAGTGCATCTGCGCTTTCCAGCCTGACCAAGCCAGGGTATGTGGAACAAACGTGCTGGAAATAAAAACCTCCTGTAAAATGGAAAATGTACAGAGGAACAGCTATTTTTAAAAGGGACAGCAACCTACTGCTGCTATATGAAGGCAGTCACATCATCAGTCAGCGAGGGACTTCTGTAGGCTGACAGCTGACAGCCAGGAGAAACACCTCCAACAAACCGGCGAGAAGGAAATAGGAGCTTTTGGGTACCAAGAAGTGCATCTTTTCAAATAAAGAGAAGCAGGTTGTTCTGTGCTGCCCTGGGCATGAGGTGGACGGGAGGATGCAATCCTCCGTGTCTTTTCCAACATGATGGAAAGTGGGGGGGAGATGCTGATAACTCTCTAGGCGACAGAATGCTGCAAGCAAATGCCAGCTCAGCCACTTCTTTCTCCTCCCTAACCCAGCCTATTCTTATTGTCCAGCCTCTGCTGAGGTTTTCCTGCTTCTAAAAATATTCAGCCTCTAATTACAACGCCCATCTTGCTTGCCAGGGCAAATGCTGAGCTGGTCCTGGAGGCAGCCAAAGCTTGCAGCTGACCAGCCTGGCTGGCTTTCCTGGCATCGGTGGCTGGGGTGATGTTTGACACCAGGGTTTGGTCTGTCATGCCGCGTTATCAAGCTGACAGCAGTTTTAGGGAGCTAGTATGAGGAGCCTGCTCACATTTTCCAAGCCTGAAGCCATCGTGCGCCTTTTCCTCCTCCATGAGGACATTAGCGATGTGTTTCACGTGTCTGGGTCCTGTGGTGGAGAGGGATGTCTTCCATGGGTGACACAGGCACTTGTGCTGCCGATGAAGGCTTGCATTCTTCTTCCAATGCAGAGGGCTTCAGAAAAGCCATTTAAATAATAAAAAACCACTAGCAAAATCAGAGGAAGTGAAGCCAAGAGATCAGAGGAGTACTGGGAGGGACAAGGTCCAGCAGAGCATTCCCATGGAAGTGGGAGAGAAGCCAGCTTCAGCCCTGTTGCTTTCTGGGCAGTGTCCATCCCCTGGCAGACTGGGACAGCAGGACACTCTCCACCTCTCCAGCTGAGCCTGTTGTCCCAGAGCAGGAGGGATCCCCTCCAGAAGGAACGTAGTGGTATGGCCTCACAGTCACAGCACACAATAGTGAGCACCAGAGGAGCTGTCATCTCTAAGGGCTGGTGGTGGCTTCTTCCCTACAGTCCATCTAGCCTCTCCAGGAGGTCTATTCCCAGGTTATAGTCTGATTTTACCTTACATGTTGTCCTGGAGGACAGGGCAGTTTTGGGAGGCAGATGGAGAACCAACAGCCTCTCCCAGGCAGCCTGCAGGTCTGCCTGCCTGGCTGAAAGATGCTTTTGTTCCTTTGGGCTTGGGAGGACTGGGAACACTGCAGCTTCCCGGAGGCAGTTTCCTCACTGGGGTTCTGCTTGCATCACTTTTATACATAGCATCGAGAAGTGCTTAAAATTAAATTTGCTATTTATGAGCAGGCAAAGCCCTCCTGAGATGTTTCTATTTTTTCTTTAGTTGCAATGGCTCTGCGTGCTCTTAGCCCTCCACGCGGCATCCCCCGCTCCTTGGAGAGCAGTGCCGAAGCTGGACCACGTGCATCTCACTGATGAGAGCTCTGTGGTCTGGCAACATGCAGCTTTCTGTGCTGTGGCATCGCTTCTGCGCCCATTCGCCTCCTCCCATCCCCATGGTCTTGTGGAACAGCCTGGGGGGGGGCTCTCCTTGCATCACCCACTCTGCAAATCCAGCCTTTCAGCCCTAGCAGACCGTGTCCCAGGTTGGCCAAATCCGTGAAGAAATCCCCACCATCCCTGACAAGCTTTGGAGCAGATCCTAGAGCAGGAAATTTGCTCCAGATACTCTTGTGCTTTTCATTGCCACATGTCCATCATTTCCTTTGAGTTCCAGTGAAGCTCTCAAGCCTTTCTACCAGTGAGGAGCCCAAAACACAGCAGGACAAATCCTGCCCCCAGTTTGGAGATGCAACACTGGGGAGGCTGAGCAGAGCAAGGAGAGAAGCCGTGTTGCACTTTGGACCCAGCGACAGCTGTCACCCTCCCAGCACTAAGGCAATAAATCCAGGAGATGTGGGTTTATTCTCCTCCAAATCACTTTATTATATTGTGAGTAATCACAAAGCCTTACAATGCTGCAGAGGTTCTTTAAAAAAAAAAACAAACCAACAAACTAACACAGCAACGGTATTTGCCAGCTTTTGCTAAGACTTGTTTAGCTAGCAGCTAGCACGAGATTACAGAAGGAAATCTTGCAGTCTTCAACTGGATTGTCACATTGGGTTTTAAACTTACCACAGTGGCACAAAGACATTAACCTTGGCAGTACGTGATCCCCCGAAACATTTCATCAACGTACAGACTTATAAAATTAAACAACTTTTGTAAAAAATTACATTTTCTGCCAGCAGAAAAGAATTCTCTTAAAAAGGCAAGTTCCACTAAAAAAACACCTCCTCCCTCCCAAACTGCCCCCATCTTGCCCTGCAGCTGGTTGTTCCCATGAAGATCCCTGCCTGGAGGCAGTCCCGTTGCCTTTTTAAGAAAATCAATGTTTCTTGCAACCGTGAAGGCTGGTTGAGCGTTGCAAAGGCTCAGCAGAGGGGGATAACCCCCAGCAATGAAAGAAAGGGTTAAAATCCCACCCGAACGTCTGCAAACGAATAACTGAAAAGGAGATGGATGGAAATGTGAGAGAGTGATTTCAGTACCCAAAGTGAGATAAACACTGGCTTGTATGGGCTCAGTGGGTTTCAGCCATCCCTGGAGACAGCTGCTTTGGGCAACAGGGTTTCCATTTTCCAAGACCTTTGGGAGTGTGAGGATGAAGCCTGAGATCTTCCCAGTGCTCCCAGGGAGGGTTGTGGGATGGGTTTACCTTTGCATGGATCTCCCTAAACCACCTTCAAACACTGAAGGTTGCCCTGATCCAAGATTGGGTTTAGAGACCAAGATGCAGACCAACCCGAGCAGGATCAACCCCATCTGCAGCATCCCTTCCCATCCCCAGGACAGAGTGCGTCAGATGTGGACCAGACCTCAGCAATCTCCATTGCAGGAGCTCCTACAAGCAAGCTGAAGGCTTCACACACAGTATTGAGTCATGCTGTGCTGCCTTCCCCCGCTTTCTCCTAGCCTGGAGAAGAAGAGGGGCGAGAGGGAATCCTCTTTGAATCACAGAATCATTAAGGTTGGAAAAGACCTCAAGGATCATCAAGTCCAACCATCAACCCAACACCACCCAACTCACTAAATCATGTCCCCAAGCACCACATCCACACGTTTCTTGAACCCCTCCAGGGATGGTGACTCCACCACTTGCCTGGGCAGCCTGTTCCAATGCCTGATCACTCTTTCAGTGAAGAAACAATGAAATGCTTTGCCAGCATTTCAGCAATGGAGGAAAAAATGAGCAAATCTCTGAGGACCAGGCTTTTTATCAGATTTCTATTGGCAGCCAAGGAACTGTGAGAGAGAAAGAAAAGTCACAGCTCTGGAAAAAAAACCCTCAAGATCTTTCCCCTGATAGGCAAAGTGCTCCAGGGTCACAGGCATCAGTGTTAATTCTTCCCCTGGCATGTTCTGGAGAGTGTTTCAGTGCTGGAAATTGCCTCACACAAGCCCAGCTGAGTCACAGATGTTGTGTTCAGATGGGGAGCGTCAGCATGGAAACAGTTTATTCTCACGTCCTCTGGGTCTGTGTCTTGGCTTGATAAGGTCATCAAGATGAGAATCTCTGTCACGGTTTTTATCAAAGCTTCCTCAGAAAGGAAGAAGGATTTTTTTTTTATATTTTTTTTAAGCTGGGTTACATCGTCCCTTCACCTTGCAGCTCAGTTAATTTGCTTCATTGGAGGTTGGTTCTTGGGTGAGATGTGGCTGTTGGCAGACCCCTCTGCTTCCCTTGCTCTGCTGCACATCATCTCTGAGCAATAAAAAACTCAGGAGGTTGCCAAGGTTGGACCTGAAGTAATTTAACATGAAAAGGATCGAGATGGGAAAACAGGGAGAAAATTGTGGGAAAAGTTCTCGACTTACTTAATGTTCATTGCACACTTATGCAAATAACATGTAGAAACCAGCACATTAGGAGCACCCTGGATTCAGGTTTGTCTGGAAATATTTCTTCGAGACGGAAAGTGCATGACAGGGAACAGGGTGCTGCTAATGAAGGCAACATCCAGAAGGCACTTCTCGGGGAGTAATAGTTAAAAAACAGGATGATGCACAGCTTGGTAAGCAAGCAGCTACAGAGTTGATATGTTTTGGTGTGTGCTCTGGAGAGATGTAGACAAATGTGTCTAGGGCATGAAGGTTTGCTCCAGACCAGCTATTCTGCCCTGGGACCCGCAGAGCAGCTTGGTCCCCATTGTCCAGCATCACTGCTCTTGAGCTGACGGGCTTTGTGCAGGACCTCAACGCAGCGGGTAAAATCTGGAGCCTGCAGACGGATGTGGGCTAGGGTTTGTGAGTTTATAAAATCCACCAATGATCAAGTATTGGCATGTACAAATATATAAATTATTGACAGTTTTACAAAAGGCACACTACAAGCCATCTCAGTCCGACACCTGTACAAATCCCACGGCCCCCCACCCACCTTTCCCCACACCCCCTCCCCAGCTTTCATCACAAAACATAAGGCGCTGCTGCCACCAACCCGTGGCTGTCGTAGCAACTGAGGACCTCTTTTTTGGTCAACCCAATTTGTCGGTGGTATTGTCCTTCTTTGACGGTCTTAAGACACTGTATGTTCTTCCCCAAAGTGATGCTTTGGATGGAAGGCAGGTATTTCAGCACAGTCTTTGGCAAGGATGACACGCCTGTCCCAGAGAGGTTGAGCTCTTGTAGGGAGTTCAGACCCAAGACAACTTCAGCAGTCAGTGACTTCAGATTGGGATTGTTGGATAAATCCAGAACTTGGAGGGCTGGGAGTTCCTTGAAGCTATAAGGAGATAACTCTCCAAAGCCATGCAAGCCACCAAGGGATAAATGAATCAAATCTTTCAGCCCCATGAAGTCTCCTTTCTTAATCTTGACTAGAGGGTTCCCGTCAAGATTTAAGTATCGGAGAGGAATCCCTTGGAGGTTTGGCACAGATGTTAGCCTGTTTCCAGAAAGATTTAAGTTCTGGATGTTGGGGATGCTCTTTTCACGGTGCCTCGTAATTGTGCCAAGCATATTATTGGATAGATCCACATTTAGGGGTTTTCCTTGACCTTTTGAAGCAAAAACGTCCATTGCTATATCCAAAAGCTTGTTATTGCTCAAATCTATGTCACCCAGAGGAGAACTGGAGAAACAGTCCTCCGGCAGGACTTCCAGAGAGTTATGACTCAGATCCAAGGACTCCAGGTACCGAAGTCTGGAGAAGGTTGTGGAGGAAATCTTGGCAATTTTGTTGTAGCTGAGGTCGAGGCTCACCAAGGTGGTGTACCCAGGGCCAGTAAGCATCGATTCATTGATTGTTTCCAGTTTGTTTGAGGATAGATCCAAGTAAGAGGTATCCAGAGGGATTGGGACAGGAACAATGTGTGAACCTATTCCACTGCAGTCCACTTTGGTCAAGCTAAAGCTGTCAAAGAGACCAAAGCTTTCCACTTCGCAGTGGCAGCCAGGGAAGCAGGTTTTGGTGGTACCGAAACAAGGAAGGAGAAGTAGCAAGTTGAACCAGGCTAGGAACTGCATTGTTGACCTGGAAAACAAGATGATAAGAAAATAGATTTAACGTCTGTAGAAATTACTTTACTGCTGATGTGTAACAGTTTGAGTAGTGCAGTCTTTTCCTCTGTCTTTCCAGAGGGATAGATTAAGTATACCCTTAAATAGCCTGGATGTCCCAAACACTTTGTTTTTCATGTTATGAACCCCACTGGGAACTTAATGGAGAAAAATAGATTGGGTCAACAGACTTTGAAGATATAACCAAGTTAAGAAACCACTGGGAATTAGCTGTAAGAACAGTAGGCTGCCTTAAAGCAAGATAATGGATCTAAACTGGAAGAGGGTAGATTTAGACTAGATATTAGGAAGAAATTCTTTACTGTGAGGGTGGTGAGGCAGTGGCCCAGGTTGCCCAGAGAAGCTGTGGATGCCCCATCCCTGGAGGGGTTCAAGGCCAGGCTGGATGAGGCTTTGGGCAACCTGGGCTAGTGGGAGGTGTCCCTGCCCATGGCAGGGTGTTGGAACTGGATGATCTTTAAGGTACCTTCCAACCCAAACCATTCTGTGATTCTATGGTTCTATGAACTATCCAATATGCCTCCTTTTGACTGGACCATGGAAGAAGCTAAAGGACAGCTCAAACACTGAGTCATTTTACAGCCTAGCAAACCTCAGCAAAGAGAGGTCTTCATGTCAGGGCATCCATGAGAGATTTGTTAGTGCTGGATTCAAGACCTTGCATTGACAGATTGGAGAAATCATTTAGGTTGTGCACCCCGTGGGAGCCTTAGGTGTCCAAAACCTTATCAGGAAAGGAAAAACCAAAGTTCTGTTCAAATTTCCTATAATTAACAGAAATAATGTCATCATCACAGCATCCTCCAGGATGAACAGCTAGACAGGCCAGCTACATATTGCCCAAACGGACAGTACATCTCCCTTGCTTAGACTTCAGATGCAAATTTAGAAGTGTTTAGGCAGGTAGGATCACTGCTTTACAGCAGCTGGCTAAAACCAACCCTCCTTGGGCTGATGGCAGGGAGGACGGCCAACAGCCACTTGGCTCCTTGCCTGTTGGAGCAGAGGAACCAAAGACTGCTCCGTCCAACCCAGACTCTGCTGTGGTGGGCCCAGCCCCCTGTACAGGCATCGAGTGGAGAGAGACAATTTATTTCATACAGAGCCTCTGGGGAGTCTTTGCTAATTACATTAAGTATTCTTTCTGATTAATGATGCCAGCAAACAAGGAGCTCTCTCCATCCCTCTGGTTTTGACCTTCCACCATCGGAGACATTTCTGACCCTCCATCATCACACCCAAGGGAGGGAGGGAGCTGACCTGCACCTCACCAGCTTTGCTGGACCTCTTCAGATCGCATCCTAACAGCTCTTCCGCATCACTGTGGGCAATGGCAGCTGCAGGATTTCAAGAGCCAGCCAAAAAAGCTTTAGCTCTGCATCTCCGGAGATAATAAACATGCCAGCATCCTGCAGGTCCACAGAAAAAGGGAGGGCTGTCCTTGCTGGTTCCCCCTGCAGTAATGGGTGACAGCTCCTTGTGTCTTACAAATAAAGTCTCCAAGAGGCCAGCGACAAAAATTCCCACCGAACCAGGCAAGGAGATCCATCAGCACGGCTCTTTGGCTACGCTGCTGGTGATTGCAAACAGAGACTCAGGTGCCAAGCACTCATTTAGGAAAAAAAAAAAAAATCCCCTTTAAACATGTGTTCCCATCCCCACCTCAGCCCCCCTGCTCTCTTTTCTCACCTTTCCCACTGCTGTTTAAAAGCACTTTATTAACTTCCTTGCAGTATCATCTTTCCCACACACCCTTTGATCTGGCTGAGGCGCCTTCCCCACAGCCCTTGCACCTTCCCAGGACCATTTCCTAGAAGTTCACGCTTCCTTTCATCTTCCCTCACCCACCCCTTGGCCACATTTTCTCTCCCTTTTCAGCATGGTCCTCCTGGCCCTATGCTCCTTCCCAGGAGACTGATCAGGAACTACTTGCCAACATGCAAAAGAAGTGCAAAGGGGAAAAAAAAAAAAGTTGCAAAAATATTGTCGTGATCGCTGATATGACTTGTCTGGCGGTAACTCCCAGACCTGCAAATAGAGAGCAGAGATTGGGACTCTGGCCAAAGCGCCTGCAAGAGAAGCATTCCTAAAGGCCAACACACAGTCCTCTGGGGTCCATCATTCTATAGAACAACAGAAAATCAGTAAGATGAGCCCTGCTCCAAGCCCATCTCGACTGTTTCTTGAGAAAACACACACGTGTGTGCGGAGGGGATGCAGGGGGTAGAGCTCCTTTCTGCAGACACGTTTCCAGATATCTCCTTCCTAATGACATCAGTGCTGATCCCATCTGGTTCTGTGCAGGCAGACCATAGCTTGCTCCCTTCTGCAGTCCCTTCTAAACTAAATACTTTTTTTTTTCCCACGAAGCTGCATTTGGAATGCACTGAAATGTTTTATTACAGCAGTGGGGAGCTCTTTGTTGGAAACTAAAAAAGCAAAAACTCAAATGTTAAATGTCTGACATACAGGGAAGTACCTGTGTTAGTGTCAGCTCAATCAACTGATATTTCTTCTCCCAAATCCCACCCAGTGGCTATTCCCACTTCATGTCTCACTAGGGTAATTGCCTCCTAACTTCTCTTTCAAAAGCCCAGCTCAGTTCCTCATGGCACCCTGTTGGCTCCGGTGGGAGCTGGATCAGACCCCAGCAGGTCCAAAGACACATCAGTGTGAGACGTGGCTTTCTGAGCACTGGTGAAACCTCCATCAGCTCCTGCTGGGCCACCTGAGGAAAAGCAAGAGAGCCATCTCCAAAGTTCTAGTTTAACTGGGAACAGACTTTTTAGTAGGGCCTGTAGCGACAGGACAAGGGGTAATGGTTTTAAACAAAAGGGGATATTCAGACTAGATAAAAGGAAGAAACTTTTTGTCATTAGGGTGGTGAGGCAGTGGCCCAGGTTGCCCAGAGAAGCTGTGGATGCCCCATCCCTGGAGGGGTTCAAGGCCAGGCTGGATGAGGCTTTGGGCAACCTGGGCTAGTGGGAGGTGTCCCTGCCCATGGCAGGGGGTGGAATGAGATGACCTTTAAGGTCCCTTCCAACCCAAACCATTCTGTGATTCTATGATTCCATGAACTGAGAAGTGAATCAAAGCCAGTGCTGGGCTTCAATTCACAGCTGCTCAAGCCCCTTTTGACATGGGAATTCCCTTCTTGATCATCCTCAAAAATAACTGCAAGAAGTGGGCAGATACAACGACTCCCACTGCAACACCCATGGCTCCAGCCATCGGCAAGCACAAAACATTACGCAGCTGAAATGCAGTACGCAAACCTCAGCTTAGATATTTGCACAGCATCTATTGCCTCTTCCCTCCTCGCATCACTGCCCCAGGTTTTCCCTTACTGGCTCCACAATTGCTTCGCAGATGAGATGCAATCCATTACTACCCGTTAAAAACTCCCTTACAGAGCAGCACGAAGCAGTCATAGGCTAACAAGCCACTTGGTCAATAGCTCTGATAAAAGACAGGAGACATAAAGGCACTGGTCATCTTCCAGTCCAAGAAACAGACTCCTGCATTGCTGGATAATCAACGAAGGGCTTAATCAGGTACAGACATGCTTTATCACATGGAGCAATCGACAGCACTCTTTGAAACGGGGAAAGAAACACGCCGCAGGCATTTACAGTTCATCTGTGTACAGCGTGCATCTGAAACCGCATCAAATTGCCTTTGGATTGCTGCCTACGAGCTGCTCTGTTGATAAAGGCAGGAAGCCAAGGTATCCCCTTATAAAATGAAGATGAGTTATCCTCCTGCAGCACTGGGGATGTTCACCACGGGTCGGAAACCACCGGCTTCATCACCTGGGATGGCGAGGGGAAAGCCACTGGGAGAAAGCAGCCTGCTCTCAGGCTGCCTTAGCCATGAATTCTTCATTTCTATGGCTGTTGTGGTGTGGAGAGATCCCAGGGATAAATTTTGGCCATCTGACAGCTCTGGGAGAATTGCTATACCCACTGATGTCAACAGGAGCTGCTGGGGGTGCAGCATCATTCTCCATATTTTAGGTGCCCGGAGCGACCGCAGGGCTCTGGTCTTTATATCTCCCTTGTCCATGCTGCGTTGGCAAATATCCTAAGATAACTCCAAGGAAACCCTTGGTGGGTAATGGAACCAAGGTTGGACCAAGCTCCCAGCAGGATGCCAGACATCTCCCCCAAATCCTGCATCTCTCCTTGAGCCTGCAGATGCCCCGACCCCTCCTCTCTGCTCTGCTCATCCCCTGTGGGGCAGGACCTGGGTGGAAACCTCAAACTGAGATTTCCCTGCCAAAAAAACCCCATTAAAATCTGACTTTAAAACTAGAATGCAGAAGAAACAAAGGGCTCAGCTGATGGTCGAGGGGGGTGGGGGGTGGGAGAGAGAAAATCCTTGTTGTGGTGTTTTTGCAAATTCACTCTTCCTACTGCACTTGATTTCCTCCCTTTCCTCTCCGTTAAAGACTAGTATTCCCCAATCCACAGCTGAGACTTTGCCTCCTCATTCTCACCCAAGGTAGATAAGCCAGCACATCCCTCCCTGGATGGAAGCACACTGCTTGGGGACTGGTCCCCACCGTGGGAATGTGAAGATAAAGAGGATGCTACCTAGGCTGCCTCCAGTTGCCCTGGCAACCACCAAGCCAGAAATCCCTATAGCCAAAAATCATGGACTAATTAAAAAATAACACAAGAGGGAGGTGTTTAAAAGTTCGTTGTTTGATGGAGTCAGGAAATGCCCCCCCCCATTCATGCTGCATCCCTTGGCCTCCCCAAACGTGTCATTTATCAAAGCATCAGCTGAAATGCAGCTGGAGTCCAGGCTGAAGACCCAAAGTCCCCCAATGAAGGTTAAGGTACATAACTAAGAAGTGCAGAAAGCCCAGGTTGTCTTTACGATGGTGTGAAGAGGAAGAAATTGCTCCAGAAGGAGAGAAAACCCACCTAAGACCAGACCCATTCTTGGAGACGCCCCATCTCTCCTTGACCACGGTGGAGCAGGATGCCCGCTCTCCTTGGGCTGCTGCTTCCCACCCCATCCCTGGATGCATCTTCCCAACCCGAGTCCCACCCAGCAACCAAGTGAACCCAGAATGAATCAGTTGAGCTCCGTCATCCGACAAAAAACCCCTCATTTTTCTTTTTCCCCTTGTGTGGGTCAGTTTTCCAGCAAACTGAGCTGCAAGGAAAACAAGACCTGTCTTCAATGGCAGCCTACAATTAGAGCAGATCAGGTATGACACGAATCTTACATGTCTAAGGCATGGTGGACAAATCTTGGTAATTTCCAGGTTTTTTGCCAATGTGCTACTGGATTAATGGCAAATGGAGCAACCTTTAAAGGAAAGAGGCAAAAAGGAAGGGCTGGAGTCCCACCTATCCCAAACAGAGTTGCTGTTCTAGGGAAGGATGGAGGAACTGAATTTGCAGCAATATTTCATCGGGAGGGAAATTTGGGGATTGTCTTCTGTCTCTTGCATCAGCCAAGTGAACAAAAAGCAAAATTTTTATAGCAAGGCCCATGAGGCCCACTTGGCTGCAATCACTAATTGGGGGCAAGGGAAAGGGAACGTTATTGGCAAGCAAAACAAGCTGTACAGGATATGATAGAGGCCATAAATCCTCCAGACTGAAAAAAAAAAAGAAAAAAAAGATAGTTGTCTCTTTTTAAATACTTGGGAAGTTCTGAGAGGCAGCTGGGATGGCAGCTCTGGAGCACCAAGATGCTCCTGAGTTGCTTCTCCAACAATAAAAGTCCTTGAGACCTTTTTTTTCCCTCTCTCCCATTAATTAATCTGTAAAATGAGAATAATCATGGACTGAAGTGCAGCACTAGCAACAGCTACACTTTTCCAGCGTGAACTCTCCCGGGCTGAGTCCAAATGACGTCGCAGATGCAATCGCAGCCCAGTCTCCAGATCCCACATGCCAAACTGGCTCAAACCAGCCTCCAACCAGAGACTATTAATCCCTTAACTCGCCGGCACACACCCCTCACATGATAACTGCTGCTGACAAGGTTATTTTTTCTTTTTTTTCCTTTTGTTTTTGGTGTGAATCCATTGAAAGTAAAAGTCATCCAAGCTTTTGCTTTGCCTGGTTCAGACCAGCTCTTCCTTGCAGAAGAGGTCCCCACATGCATGCAGCAAAGAGCTGTGTTTACCCCCCTGTAAAGCTCATTAAACCAATTGGTTCCTCGTGATGAATGAGCTTTGGTGTAAATGGGAACAGAGCTTTCTGATCCATTTGTTCTTTTTTGTTGTTTGGGGTACGCTTTGCAAATACCGGTCCTGGTTTTATACTCAGTGTTTGTGACTTCTTGGATTTAGGAAGAGGAGAACTAATGAGAATCCAAGAAGTATCTGCTATTTAGGTTTGATGGTGTTGGGTTGGACTTGATGATCCTTGAGGTCTTTTCCAACCTTAATGATTCTATGATTCTATGCTCCATTCACTTAGATGGGTTTGGGGGAGTTCAGTGGAGTTACTCTAGGTGTCAGTGACAGCAGGATGAGAATTAGTCCCTTGGCTCTTCTCCATTCAGCTTGATTTCATGGAGCCCTCATGAGGAGCCATTCCACAAGTCACTTTGGCGTGATAAGTTATCACCCTTCACCTCGCAGTGAAGCTTTTATCAGTGGAAAGTGCAAAGCTGCGTAGACAGCCATCCCCAACTACCCATCAGAATCTAAAGAAGGGAACCTACAACCCAATTTTCTCCTTATCCTCACCTTATTTCTCCCACAAGCGCATTGGTATGGGGGGAAACCCAGCCACTGGGATGGAGGCTTTAGCCCTTATGGCTCAATGTAAAGAGCCACCGAGGGTCTGAACACGAGCTAAAATCATTCTGCAGGTCCCTGAACACTTTCTGCTCCATCTTCCCAATGTTTAAACAGCTAATAGTTTATTCCACTTGTGCAATCTCTCCCCCAGCATCCCTCAGCCCCTGCAAGGAGGAAATCAAGGTGCGGTGTGGTGTATTTCAGGGTTCTGACAAAAGGAAACCTGTGCGGGCAGGTCTGCCAGCCCATATGGCGAGTTTCAGCTGATTTACATCCACGGCTGAAATACGGACTATTTCTGCTGCCCCGAGAGCTGCGTGCCTCAAAAAGCCACATCTTGGAAGCAAGCAGCAACCCAGTTCCCAGGAATTTTGCCTCGAGTGGGAAAAAGTCAGTGCTACCTCCAGTGCAGGAAAATTAGGAATTAAATCATTGTGGCACCAGGGCTTTGCACAAAAAAACCTCCTTCCCTGCCCAGCCCAGGATGCTGTCAGGTTAGCAGCAGTTTCAGTCGGGATAGGGGAAATAGTTTTCCATGGCTGGATACAGCACTGCAGGGGGGGGGTCTCATGAGAGCGGAGCAGATGGGGAGAATCCCCTCCCTTGACCTGCTGGTCACACTTTTTTTTTCTTTTTTTTTTTTCTTTTACCCCCTGGCAGCCCCTGTTTCCCATCCTCCCCACTCTAACAGTGACTATTTCCAGGAACAGGAGGTCTCACTATCCTGGCACTCACTGAACGTAACACAGACCGCATCTCAGCCACGAGCACAAATATTTTTTTAACTCCCTCAAACTCATCCTGAACAGCATCTTTATCATAAACCCAGAACGAGAGCTCTCCGTTGCAGAGGAGTTATTTTTGCACAAGTAGGTTTATGAACCGACCCTTCCACATGGCATTTCATAGCAAAGGGAGAGGTTTTCACCGAGTTTCACACCATCCCTAATGCATTTTGCTGTAGAGGGACCTGGTGAAGCTACCAGCAGATCCTCCCACCCCATCATCTCCAATGCCCGAGGGCTCGTCGTGCTGCACGGAGGGGGCTGCGAGTACCCAGATCAGGCTTTACCCAAATCACAGCAGTAACCCTGGGAGGACTAAACCTTCTTTCAGGGCTACATCCCCCTTTGCAAAAGATCAATTGAAAATTGATGGATCACAGCTTCATCTGCAACATCAGGGTTGCACATGCTTCCCTCTCATCTCTGACCATCCCTGGTGTCAGATTAAGGAAGCCAACAAGCTGACATGAATTTTTAAAGCATAAAACACGTGAGGTGGGGCCTTATTTCTTAGCTGGTCAGTTATTGAAAGCTAAAATGATCCTAGCGAGCTTTTCCTATAGCCTCAACCCTTGACGATGCTCTCCCACACCTGACTCCCAACCCCGGATGGTTCCTGTCCTGGCTCCTGCAATGACAATACTTTTTCATAGCACTCCAGCTCCCAGAGACATGAGATAATTCAAGAGGAATGCACTCCGGGACGAACACCATACGCCAGGCCAGCGAGAAATGTTAAGAGGTGCAGCACAGGGAGAGGAAACTTCCTACCCGCGATGGACACTTCTTGGATTTAGCTGTTAACAGAGAAGCTCGGCTGAACCATTGTGCCCAGCTGGGAAATGCCACGTCTCACGCATGTCCCTGGGATGGCACATCCCACATCCCACCCCAGGAAAGGGGAGGTTGCAAGGACCTAGCGATGGCTGTCTGGTCCACGAGGGAAAGGTGTCATTTCAGCTCAGGAAAGAGACAGCACAGGACAGACACGGAGCTGCTGGAGCGGGGCCAGAGGAGCCCCGGAGATGGCCCGAGGGCTGGAGCAGCTCCCATGCAAGGACAGGCTGAGAGAGTTGGGGGTGTGCAGCCTGGAGAAGAGAAGGCTCCGGGGAGACCTTCCAGCACCTTCCAGTGCTGAAAGGGGGCTACAGGAGAGCTGGGGGGGCTCTGGATCAGGGGGTGCAGGGACAGGCCGAGGGGGAACGGTTTGAAGCTGCAAGAGGGGAGATGGAGATGAGATGTGAGGAAGAAATGTTTTCCTGTGCGGGGGGTGAGGCAGTGGCCCAGGGTGCCCAGAGAAGCTGTGGATGCCCCATCCCTGGAGGGGTTCAAGGCCAGGCTGGATGAGGCTTTGGGCAACCTGGGCTAGTGGGAGGTGTCCCTGGGGGGCTGGAATGAGATGATCTTTAAGGTCACTTCCAACACAAATCGTCCTGTGATTCTATGATATCTATGGATCATGTACCCCACATCCCTGACCTGCTTTGCTTTCAACCACCTGGGTGGGCTGGTCTGAGCCTCAGAAGGCCCATGCTGCATGGAGAGATGTGGATGGGTTTCCCTGGAGAGGATGAGCTGGGCAGGAGGAAGGGAGGGAGAAAAGAGATGGCATCAGGGGAAGGCGAAACATCCCAGCGTGATGCCTCTGCCCGTCCTGGTGACACACAGTCCACCAGGAGCGAATAGCTCATAGAAACCCCACCATCCTGTATCTCTAAGGACTTTCCAGCTCTTACTCCTTGTAACAGAGGTGGCTGCACATCAGCTGTCCAAACGCTGCCTCTGACAGCATGGCTTGATCGTGGTGCTCTGCCCGGCTACAGTGAGCAGAGGCAGCTGGCACCAGCCGAAATCATGCAAAAAGCAAAGGGAAAAGAAATTCGCCCCGTCAGGACTCTGGCTGGGCAATGTCTCCAGTCCTGGCAGGATGATTTTAAGAGAAGCCCGTGTGGCTTTAACTCTCCGAAAGGCAGCAGCTCCCAGCCTCCCTTCTCTAAAGAGCCCTGCAGGGCTGCTGGCTTCAAAAAGGGAGGGCAAAGGAAGGAGGCAAAATCAGGCTGGGTGCCCCTCGGAGCTGCCCCAGCCGGCCCAGGGCTTCTTTGTGGGCTTTTTATTTATTTTTGTGGCTTTTTTTTTTTTTTTTTTTCCATGCTCAATAATCTCCCGGCCTCTTTGCCGCCTGTGGCTCTCAGTGTGCAGCTGCAGACCCTCCACCAAGGAGATAATAAATACAATCCCGGCCGTTATTCTTGCAAACAGCACAGCTGGAGGCTCCCGTCTCATTCCCCTCCCGGCCTTTCTTCCCCCCTCCTTCCCTGCCAATAATTCTTGCAACGTGAGGCTGTGAACAATGAACGTCAGCGAAACTGCTCGGCGGAGCATCAGCTGGGACCTCAGGAGCTGCCCCCACCCCAGCGAAGCGCGTGAGACATTCGCTACGCCCAGCGGGTCTTCTACAAGACTTGGGAAGGGGGGATTTGGGGAGGGGAAGGGGGTGTGGGTAAAGCTGCCCAAATGTTTAACAGCAAGATATTGTCCCCACCATGGTTCCCACCCAGATGCTGATTGATGGCCCCAGTTATTTCGTGTTGCGGCAGATCTTTCGCTCTTTCCCTCCCCTCCCTGGCCCAGGATCACAGAATGATGGAACGGTTTGGGTTGGAAGGGACCTTGAAGATCATCTCGTTCCAACCCCCTGCCATGGGCAGGGACACCTCCCACTAGCCCAGGTTGCTCAAAGCATCATCCAGCCTGGCCTTGAACNGATCCTCTTGACTGGTGCAGGGTCTTGGAGAGAAAAGTCATCTGTAGTAGGTTCAGAGAGCCACATCCCCAGCAGGACCCGTTTCTCACTGCTGATGTTACCACAAGTCCCCATTCACGTGCCTCAGTTTCCCTCCTCACTCCTTTAAGGATGACTTAATCCCAGGTTGGAGAGGTGTTCATTCCTGCCTGGGGATGGGGGTACCATCTCCAGGTTCAAAACCCACCAGTTTAACTGGGAATGGAGCACAAGCCAAGATGCCCCAGTCTCACCCCCTGGAGAAGCTCCCAGCCAATGCTGCTGCTGCCACAACTGGTCCAGCCAAATGCCACCACTGTCCTTCTGCGTGATGTCCAGCTCCTGTCTTGCCTGGACAGGACACCAGAGCCAACTGGTGGACAGGGAAAGGGACATCTCGGGAGGTGGTTGTGGTAGAGAAGTATTTAAGTGCCTCTCGAATCAGTGCTTGTGGACTCTGAAGAGTAGCTGCAGTCACAGTGGCTGCCAACAGCATCTCCAGGGACCTCTGCCCAGCCATGCTGCTCACCTCCCATGTCCCCATCCCTGTCCC
>VZTO01006688.1:8320-28096 GCA_013400615.1 Syrrhaptes paradoxus
TTTTTATTAAATTCAGTAATGTAGCACAGTAAAAATGGCCATTACAGTGTATGAAAAAGCATTAATTCCTTCAGTAATAAAAAAACCCACCCCAGGTAGAAACAGAAGATGGATGTATAATCCTTACCAGTCATTTAAAGCAGCGCTGTCTTTTTATCATAAATATTTGAGGGTTTGTTATTTATTTTTATTTTTGCATTTAGTTCTTCCTTTCCCATGTTTAAAAGACATCTTTTCCAGATTCTGCTGATAACATTGCTGTTTAAGTACAGGTGCAATCCTGTGCCAAATATTGCAGTCCCTAGTCTGTAGATCCACCCTACATGGCCTGCTACAACCTGTCATAGTGATGGCTTACCGTTGGTTTTGTACTTTTTGTGGGTGAATCTGGAGGACTGATGACCACATTTTGTTTGGAAGTACTGTAGCAGTATTTATTAATGGCAGAGGGATTTATGGAACTCTTCCAAAGGTCTTTCACTGGCTTTCCGAGGAGCTCTAATAACTTGAGAGGTAAGAACAAATATGTACCAAAGTTTTTGCACCTTACTTGGGTCCCTATCCAAACTCCATGTTCAGATGGATCAGAGAACCGGTTTAAAGATCTGCTTGTCCTCAGTGTGATCAAAAAGCCAAATAATACATTTTAAAGAAGTATTTTAAAGCCCTAACTCTCACCATGATTTGAGCATAGGTCTATCCTATAAAATAGAACTTTTTTTTAGATGAGGAGAAACAGGTGGTAAGCCAAGTCCAGAGGTGCAGCTGAATCTGAGGGGTTAATTTCCCAAAGGCTTTGCATAAATGAAGGACAAATAACTTTAAACATAGAACCACTTTACTCCTAAAATAGCTACTATTTCTGTAAAAACCAGTAATATGTCCCAAAACTAGAACAGAACAAGAAGCTACAGGGTTTCATGAGTGGATATAAATACAGAAGATCTGATGAGCCATCTCAAAGTTTTCTCCAGCTGCTTTGATGACATCATTGGTTTCACTATCTACAGTGGCACCATTGTCACATTAAACAATGACAGTTCTAAAACTATTCTCTCTGCTTTCCTGACAGATATTCATATGCTATAGAAGGAAAAAAGCCATCTTCTTCTTGTCATCATAATTTTTCTTTTTTTCTTTTCCTTTTCTTTTTTTTCCTCCCACATAACTCCCTTTTGTCCTTCAGGTCTTAATTGCAATTCATTATTATTTTTGTGAAGAGCAGCCTCATGAAGGCAAAGAGTTAAAGACGTCACTTTAAATTACAAAAGCTGAACACTTTACCCCACTTTCAGTCTCTCATCTATTCATCCTTTTCATTGTGAACTTCGCTATTTCAGCTTTCTAAGCTCTTCAACTACCTGCCCCTAATTTGTATTCCTGGGAAGAGGCCTAGGCTGGTTATTTTGCATTTGTGTGCTAATGGTGATGAGTTTGCTTCTAAGAGGAGAACAGGGAGGGGAGGGCAGGAACCTCCAAAAGGGTTTAAGTGGGAGTGGGGGTGAAGGTGCAGGAAAGGTTGTTTGGGGGAGAGTCATGCTGAATTTTAACCCTGAATGCTTTCTTATACAATTTAGCACAAAGCCCTCCTGATTATATGGAAAATGACACCCTGTGAAAACTTGCCTGTTCGTATACACCTTTAAAGCAAATAGGTTAGTCAAGTGTCTGGAAAGCCTGGGAGACAGTTGGGTCATCTTTTTATTAATACATTAATACATGATATACATGACATACATTTTTCAAAACTTTTTTTTATGTAATCCTGACAATTATGTGACTTATTGAAAGTATGTACAGTATTCTGAAATATGTCTATTAGGGGAAACAGTCTGTACATGTAAATGATAGCAGTGCAACCCAGCTCTGCTTTGTTTGATAAAACTACTTACTTTCACAGGGTTAATTTTCCTTGTGCGCTTAGATGCCATGTGAGATAAAATACCTTTCATTAGATTAAATAGGCAAACAGAGGCTTTTTGACTTACTGACTAGTATTTCAAAGCTGAGCATTTCTTATGCTAATCATTTTTATAACTAATTTAACAGACGTAAAAGAATGTCATTATGAATAATTAGAGATGTTAGTAATTTAGTTTCTAATTAACCAGGGATGTGGCAGACCATTACGGATGGGAACACTCATTAGCCATGAGAGGCATGGGTGTTTTACTGCTTATTATAGATTCTGCCTATATTTAAAAATGGTTTGGTTGTTTGCACTTTTTAATAAGGAGCACTTTCATTTCATGCTGCTGGGTATGTCAGCTTGTTGTACTTTGTCGTGTGGTAAACCAGACAACTACGCAGAGCACCTGATGCAACAAAGCGTGTAGGCAGTCATTTTCCATTTCATGAATTTATTGCATGACAGTAGTTCTCACCCCAACTCCACACCCAAGAGGTGAATTTGCAGTCTCTTGGGTATGAAAAGGCTGCTCCTTTAGACTCATACCCCTGAGTGAACTTCCACACACACCACTGCTGTTTCTGCTTTTATTACCTTTTGATTCCTTTAGCTACAATTTCCAAAATTATTATTGATTCTAATTGTTCAAATCCTGTTTCAATAAGACCCTATCAAAACACAGCCATCTAAAGACAGACTTTCTCCCCTTCCATTTGAAAAAAAATTATATACATATATATATATATTCTTACAATTTCTCAGATAACAGAAATCCTTTGGAATTGGTATAGTCAGCTTGTTTGGAAAAGAGACTGACTATTGATTACAGTAATCATAAGTCATTTTGTAATATTAGCATATTAACAATATGGACAGGCCATTAAGCCCTCTGAAAAGGGCAGTCTGCCACATGATTTATTTAGTCTATGAAAAGCAAGAGAGTGACAATTTCGTGAGCTACAGCAGCAAATATACCTGAAGGGGAAGAGCTTCCCCCCAGGTTTGACGCTGGGGTTATAGAGAAGTATGCACTCTAATAATGGCAGTCTTTGTCTATAGAACAAAGTCACGCACATTTTTTCTCCTGAGTGACCTAGTTTATCTGCTGTAAATTCTGTTTAGTCTGAATGTGGGTAACAGACCTCCACCTGCCATTTAATGTAGTTTAACTAGATTAGTTTAAACCATCCTCTTTCTTAGTTAACCAGTGCAACTTTCTTCTGTAGGGAGTTCATTGTTTCTGTGCAAAACTGTTTGTGATTCCACTTACTTGAGAACAAGTGTGTCCCATTTCAATTCCTGAGTTAGAGTCTGCACCAAAAAATATCATCAGAAGGTGTAAATTAAAATGAACTGCCATTTCAATTCAAGTGTTCACACAGGGAAGAAGTACAGATGGAGATTCCTGATATGCTTATTAGCCTACTTATGTATATTGTATTGCCAGTTAAACTTTGCCTAAGATACGATTCAACATACTTAGTCAGATTAGAAAATATTTTTTCTTTTCATAGCAGAGATTAGAGCACTAACCACAGCTATGGAAAATCAGTGTTCAGTGCCTGCTCTACTATAGATATCATAATACAAATGACCTTGGGCAAGTCACTTAGCATATATTTGCACTGCAATCAGACAACCTAACCTTAGAGTTCAGCATTCCTGAACTTTCTAGCAGCACCAGCAGACCACTGTCAACCCCCACTGTTTTCAAAGGCCTCTGTGGCCCCCTATAAAAATTTTAATCAAAAACACCATTGTGACAACTTTGTTTTATATTGTTCAGCAAATCACTTACTATAAATTTGGAACTGCAGCTGGGAATCACTGCAATGGCATGGCTCCAATGTGGGTTAAATGCCGAGGGTCTCGGGCAGATTTGTGCATCCTGAGCTGCTTTGTCTACAGTTCTGCAAGTGTCCAAGCTAGTCTGGCTACCACCAGCTCCCCTGTGCATGTCCTTGTTGCTGCCACACTTTACAACTGTGGTGTAGACTGTGCCTCACTCAGCTCCTCACCTGTAAAAGTATTTGTCTACCTCACAGGTGCAATCTGAACATAAACATATCAAAAGACTGTGAGGAATGCAGACATCATAGGGTTAATGAGAGTATTTAATGTACAGTCTAAAATACACTGAATAGGTGTCTTCTCAACTTTCTCTAGGACCTTGTGGGAAGTCCTAGTGGGTATGGCTAGAGGAATGAGCAAACTACTAAAATGAAGGTGGGAGGTTATATAAAAAAATTATCTCTGTTCTGTTGGTTTAACTAAGGTCTGACTCATCTGACCTCTAGCTAGCCTGACTACAGTGGAGANAATAAATAAAAAAAAAAAAAATAAAAATAAAAAAAAAAAAAAAAAAAAGCACCAGACCATTTTGAAAGAACAGAAGGTGCTAAAAGGAAGGGGGCTGCGTTAAAATGAGTGGCTGATGGCCAACGGCCACCTTCCCAGATGCCAGAATCTGATAGTTTGTTTGATTTTGCCCTCAGAGTTAATGTGACCTGTCTGAAGGCGTGGAATCTTAAAACTTGAGGCTGAATTCTCCTTACAGTGACGCACACTTCTGGCTGAAGTGAGTAGGGAAGGTACCTCCATGTCACTTCCAGAAGTTATCAAGTAAGGAACAGCAACAGCTTAAATAAAATTCTTACAAATACCAGATTTTGGGCAATCAAAGGACAGACTGGCAGTGGTCTTTGACCTAATCCATTTCTCCACCCTTAGTTGCAAATTATTTTCCACAGGACAAGCAATAATGTAGTGCTTCCTTATGGAAGCTTTGCCTGAATTTGGATAAAATATAATTGGGACGCGTATTCCATTCTCTTTCTTTGGTTACTGCTTTTGCCAGCAGTACACCAACTGCATGATGTCATGAGCTTCTTCCATCACTTAAAACAACCAAGGCAAACCAAAGCAAACCGAACCAGGAGTGGGCCTCATGTTAAGTAAGTGGCTACTGTCTGTAGGGAAGCAGACCCTAAGCATTAATGGGTTCAACTAGGTCAGCTGTATCTATAAATTCTATAAATTTTCATTGATGTCCAGTTCTAAAAGTTGAAAGTCTATAAAGCTGTCCTACTTTGATTGTTATTTTTCTCTACATGTTGCTTCTGAATGCTCTTGGAGAAAGAGAAAAATCTTTCAACTACAGTAATACAGCCTTCACCATGCAATGACTGAAATAGATACTGTTTTGTCATTTACAGGTTATTGCTTAATAGAAAGTTGTCTGAGCTAGTTTCCTAAGATTAGGTGATGACATATTTGAATGTCACTTATTGTAATCATGTAGCAGTATCTGTATCTTAATAGAGATCCTCTGTGCTGGGATTTTCTTTCCTCTGGGTTATAAACTATGTTCTGATGCATTAAAATTGAATAATTTAGTTATAACTGTACCACCACAAGTTTATTGTAAACTGAAGCCACAATTGTAAACTGAAGCCACAATTGCAATCTTGGATGCCACAAAAAAGTCACTATAAAAATATCTAAATTGTTCTTTCTTCAACTGCAATAACATACCATTTTACGTTACCAGATGTTAAAATTCTATAGATTATCTGACAGCAAATACTATATCAAAGGCAGTTCAAAAGAAAAGTAAAAATTATTTTCATATTTTTAATCATGCCTGCAGATGGGTTAGGATAATCTGTCATAGTTCAGAAGTAGAAAAGAAAAGAAACAGGCTTAATGTAACTTGGCTCAGTGGTCTGTTTCAAATATGGTTCAGAGACAATGGGAAAAACAAACAGGTCTTTGCTTGAGAAAACAGATGCAGCAGGCAAGTGCAAAATCTTACTTTGCTTGTCTCAAAGACAAAAAGCAAAAATCTGTCTTTTTAGGAGAGAGAGAGATCAGTCCAAAGATCCTGTGTAAGTTTTTCTTTTTTTTTTTTTTCAGATACTTTCTGCGCTTCCCTCTTCCTTTTCCCACACACGCTGAATCAACAAACCCAGATGTTCACAAGAATACACCCCTCAGTACAGCCACGTCCTATGCCATGCATGTACAACAAGAGGAGATGTCTTGCTGCAGATGCACGGGAATCCCATGGGACCAATTTTTAGACTGCAAAGAGATGTACAAACTGCACTCCAGAGACAGCAGGGAAACCTAGCTCACTCTACTTCTGCACAGGAAAAGCTACATGGACTGAACCCTGCTCAGGGGCCCTAAAGATCTGGAAACTCAGTGCTTACAAGAAATGTGACTTCTGACTGTCAGCTTTGGGCACGTGCATCCTGGTTACTTGTCTTTTCAGTGACATGATGTTCTTTCTTAATCTGGCAAAGCACTGAACTAAAGAGAGGGATCTGGAAGACAGATACTAATATTTATACTAATAAAAAACACAATCCATAATTATTATCTTACCATCTTATTTATGGGATTTATAGGGAACAACGTTTCAGTTTATAAGCACCGTTATATGTTTATATGTCTTGGTCATCTGCTTACCTGCTTTTCTCAGATATTTTCCTTTGACACCTATTTTCTTTTCAGTCAGCCTGTTATTTAAATGTGTGACCACTTGAATCCGAGGAAAGCAGCAGGCTCATGTTTTGCACACAGCAACTCTTGTGTCACCGTCTCCTAGTTCAGTTACGCCTGAATACCTCATAGCACCCTTCAACCAGCCTGCATCGAGGGTTTTAAAGCAGTGAATTCAGCAGGAGCACCTCAGAAAAAGTACCAAATAAGTGGCAGGGTTGGGGGTGGGATGGGGAACCAAACCTCCTGGTGCCTGACATTAAAAAAAAAAAAAAAGAAAAAAAAGAACGCAGTCCTTGGCCATAAACAATAACCTGGATGTTTACTGTGCCTGGCCGCACACCCTCGAGCAACGTCTGCACCGCCCCCCTCGCCGGGCCGGATGGCTCCACAGCTCAGTGCCTTGGCTTAGGTGCAGTTGGAAATGCCCGAGAATGGCTCTTTGTTGATTTTCGCCTGTGCGAGAGAGCCTGGTGCTGCTGCGAAGCGAAGTGCTATTGAATTTGCTCACTCAGGCAGAACACTCGACAGGAAGGAAGGAAGCAGCTATTCTTTCTGGTCCTATTGTCTGGCCACCAGGCTTAGGCAATCAAACAGCCCTGTGGCCCGGCTGCCGGCTCCCGCTCCGGCCTCTTCTGGTGGGCCCAGGCCTGGGAGGGGGGAGAAGCAGGGGGGGTGCCTTCTCATGGCGTTTACTTTGTTTTCCCTGTGCTCCAACAGCATATTTTCACGGCTCAGGGCCTCAGGTAGCTGTTTTCCAGCCCTCGGTGTTTTTCCAGGGGAAGGAAGGGGTGAGAGCAGCCCCGGGTGGGACGGAGCTGCTCAAAACTGCTTCTGGACTGTCACCGGATGAAAAGAAAGTGAGGGAGCAAACTGCAGGAGCCAATGAAGCGTGCTTCCAGTGCTAGGAAATATTTCTGTTATGCTCACAATTCAAAGCTGTGGACTATTTAACCACACATTTATCGTTCAGGGGTAATGAAGGGTGAGGTGGGAAAGGGTGTGGGACAGACAGAGCAAACCTGTCTTTTGAAACAGGCTGCTTTAAAAAGGATGCAAATACAGTATACATTTCTGATTCCCCAGTCCCTAGCTCAGTTGGCTCCCTTTTCTCCCCAGAGGAAAGGAGAGGGTGAAAACCAGAGCCGAAGGGACTGGTTTTGCAAGGCAGAGTGCTGTGAGCCTGGCCCCTGCTTGTAGTAACGCTACAGGGTCAGTGTGAGTTCTCCTCCTGAGGATTCGTGATAGTGGGAGTAAAAAAGGGATAACCAGCCGAAGAGTATCCCAAGCAAAAATCTGTTTGCCATTGCATTTTACGTGCCATATTAAACCCCTGCAATGCCTCACCACTCCCAGTCTAAAATCAGGTTGCAACCCTAAAGTTGCTATGTGGGTTTTGCAATGCTGTCTCTCTTGTTCTTACTAAGAGCAGTCCATGGGATAGCCCCCAGCTGTGGTCTGGTGGCTGCATTTGCCATGTGTGATAGCTGCAGGCTTTTTTTTGTTCAATTATGGTGGGCCTTCCTTAGAGAATACGATCTGGTGGTGGCTCAGGTAATAGGTGTGTCAGTGATGTCATTCTTATTGTTGCGTGATAGATTATGAACTGGCAAATCTGCAGTGTATGGTGAGATAGTAGACTCTGGCAAATGGAAAGTATTCACACAAATTAGCATTCACACAGTCCTGTTTCTGAAAGCCTGGGGGTGGTTTTGTGGCAGTTTAAGCCACTCTAAATCCACATGCCAGTGATCCCACCCGTGCTGGTGCCAGCTGCATGTTCCTGATCCATCTTCTTAGTCAACATTATTTCTTCAAGTCTTGCTTGGTCACAAGCTTAGATGCAGCTGGAGACAAAGGATAGTCCCTGAACCTGCTCACCTGGTCACGGTGCAGAGGCCGGTGTTGGCAAAAAGGGCAAGAGCAAGTGGGATGGTGTGGTGGGGGCAGGTGGTGTTGGTGGAGCTGCCACAGCCCAGGCTCAGTGGTGCAGATGTTGCCCCTTGGCACAGCATCATGCGTAGGCACTTTGAGTGCCATATTCAAAGCCAGAAGGATTTGCTTATACCCACAGAACCCTACAGGCTGCAGTTGTGTTTTGTCGACTGAAACAGCAAGACACATGCTGCATTTTGGAGGTTTGGCCTTGTAGTGTAACCATCTTCCTACCTTTATCTTAGTAAAACCTCTGCCTAAGTTGCTCACATCTACCCTGATGCAACTCAGAAACAACCTTGGTGACTTAAAGGAGTTATTCCAGGTTCACCAGTGCAACAGGCAGAAATTAGCATGAGTTATAACTCTTCTTTTTAACAGAAACTAGTGGTGATTGCTAGAACAGAGAGACATTTGAAGAAGCAGAACTCTTGAGTTTGGATTTTATTACAAGCTTGAAACTTGGGCCAGTTTTGATGGGATTTGTAAATGCTTTCAACAAACGTGGGCTGAGTTTCAAGTGAGGCTGGGTTCTGTTGTGAGGCAATCTGGGCTAAGGTATGGTTTTGAGTAGAAAGCATATGAAATTCAATGTGTTTTCCTGATTTAGGGTCTTGCTTTGAAGTACTTGGTCCATTCAAACCTAAAACTCAAAACGAAAACCCACATGGTGCAAGTGCACTGGAACCAAAACTATAATAAAAAAATTCCCTTGAAACTCCATGATTCAAAGCTAGAAGAGCTCCAGATATTCCTTTTATCAACAACCTGTTATCGAGGTTATTTTGCATATATATATATTACTTCAGAAATTTAAAATAATCTGAATTATTTACTAATTTCTGGATTCTTGAAAGATTGTATTAACATCTTACTGTAAGGCCTGTAGTGGGGTGGAAAGGATTAAAGATTATTGCTTTCGTTAGTAGCTCATCTATGAGTATATAAATATTTTTTTTTATCTTGTCCTACATAATATACTTAATTAGTGACCGTACTGTATGTCTATGGGCTCTTTCACCATGCTAAGAACTGTAGTGTCTGAGAGCCTTCCAACAGTGCATGAAGCAACATGAATAACATGTTATGTGTTGTTTATTGTCTCATCCTTTCCTTTGAACCGCAGCATCTGCAATGGAGTGTCTTGTTTTGGTAGGGGTTTTTTTGTGTCATGACTTGTTTTATCATCAAGAAACCATTTCCTTGAAAATGTCTTAAAGGGCAAATGAATGGAGGATGTTACTGGTTAGAAACTGGAGGGAAAATTCCCCATGAAGTAGTACTGACATTTTTCTTTTTTTTTCTTTTTTTTTTTTTTTTNCCATTGACAGACATTTTCATTTTACTGCAACAGTTACATACACAAGTTCTGTGCACATATTCACATAGCTAGACAGAACTGCTTTCAAGTGTTGTTGTTTGAACACAATGTAATGCAATTAGCTTTACTGCCCAGCATGCCTTTGATACCAGAAAATAGGCTATGAGCCGCCTTCTCTCCCCTTTACAGATTCATCAAAATTCTATATGAGCAGCCACCCAGTGACTGTCTGGCTTTTGCATTTTCAGTTAACTACCCTGAATCATAAAAGTTTGGGAAAGGATCTGAGAACCGTGTTCCTCCAACTACTGCAACACTTCAGCAGTAAGGCTGAATTTGTATTACATGTGGAGAATCACATGTTGGTATGTGCCATTTATCATCCTATACAGATCTGTTAGACACTTCTGAGAGGGGCTCGTAGTCCCTGGCCACCTGCTTGTGGAACACCCATAGAGCTAATGGGAGGTCCACATGCAGCTTGCTGACAGGATTGGGCCCTGTGGCTAAAAGCAGTCAAATATTTTGTGATACCTGCAATAATTCCAGTACCAAGGGTCTCCTTTCTTGCACAGATTTGTAATTAATCCTTGGCTGCTTTAGTTGTGATCCTGATGGCCCAGGCCAAGAGGAAGCAGAGGTGGAGCAGTCAGAACAGAGCTCTGGTTCTCTCACTACTGTAGTTCAACAGAATCGAAGCAACAGCCTCAAACATCACCTGGAAAAAGGGAACTGAATTGTTTCCAAGGTGAAAAAAGAGAAAGAAAAGGGATAGCTGTGGGGATGCCATGATCAAAAGTAAAGAGAGAGAACAGCAGTGAGGGAGCAGAAGTGGAAGCAGATGCACATTTGCCAAATAGCCACTGCTGCTCTCCCAAGCACATTGCCATCACCAGTGGCCTCTCCCAGGAATAAAAGCACAGACATATACTCTGTTCTTCCTTCTACTTAGAAGTTCAGAGTGAAAAAACAAATATGTAGAAGCTCTCCAAAGTTCTGTCTCCATCTGTTCTTCCTCCTGGCAAGTCCTGCTAGTTCTTTCTGCATGTAAAGCAACATGAATTAGAGCGAGAGTTGGTTTGAAGACCATTAGAGCAACACTGGAGAACTCTGTACTGGACAGACGTCATAACATAGTGTCACACACAGAAAAGCAACTTGCCATTATTTCACTTTTCCACATACACTGGTATGAGAGGTGACCCTCACTTTAAAAAAAAAAACCAAAACCCCCAAGTTTCTGGAGTATGCATGCACAGTGAAGCACCTCTCTGTACCAAAGCTCTGCATAGCACAGGAGGAATGAAGAAAGCATCATGTTCTTGATTCCTCAGGCAAGGTCCAGGCCAACTTAGACTGAAGTTCAGCTGCCCTAGCTGGCACAGCCTACATGTGGTTAGAGCACTGATGAGGCAAGCACATTCTTGCTCCTCTTCCTTTCAAACTCAAAATCGGGTCATAAGAGAGGAGATGATCTGGCCTGTAAAATTTCTCTGGACAGAGAAGTTAGTGCTAATTCACCATGTTTCAATTTGCTGAGCTTCACTAGGCTCCATACACTTTTTAACAGAAGCTCCTGCGTTGTGTTATGGAGCTTCCTCAGCACAGCTTTCTACACCTAGTTTGATTAAAAGCTGGTTCCATTACTGGCTCCAGAGGTGTTTTCTGGTTGCTGTTTTAGCGTGAAGACTTAGTGGACAACTGAGCTACTTGAACTCTCTTCTATCCTACTTGTTGCCTCCCCCGTATGACTTGTAATGAGTTTGTTAGCTGTCATATCTTGGAGATTAAGCTTTTAGGCAAGCTTCTTCAGGACAGACATGTGAAAGGGCTCTTTCAGACAGAAAACAAGTGTTCCCTAATGGCCATACACTTTTTTTTGGCATGCATCCATATATTGGCAGTATGATCAAACACAGGCCAGCATATAGTGGAACAGAGATCGTTGTATGTATAGAGACCTTGGGAGCATGGGGGAAAAGATGTCATCTCTGTCTTCTTTTAGGACCTCCCTCAAGACTGTAGGAAATGGTGATCCTGATTTCTGTGGTGTCAGCATAGAGGACTGTCTGGAAAATTCCATACAAAACAAAAGGGCTGCCAAGCTGCTTTACTGACAAATTAACTTATCATCTGGAGAAGCTTTGATTTGCAATGAAATTCTCTGTTGGTTACTGAGAGTCTCCCATTTAAAATTAATGACCTCATAGCTGATGAATGATGAAGCAGGGAAGGAAGTGCACTGAAGGCTGAACAAAAATCATCAGGTGAAAGGGGCGCTCTGTGATTATGGAATGAAAACTAGTTATTACGGCCCTAAAAAAAACCCCAGAACTCCACTTCTCTCTGGTGCTAGTGGTGGATGTTTTCTTGGAATAGAAAATGACTTCCCTCCCCTCAGGATCTGTGGTACTATGAAAACAGTCCCCTTCAGAACTAACTTCCAAATCTGCTAACGTAATACTCCTCTTAAGAAGAATAAGAATGTTGGGTTTACAGTTAATTAAGGGCTTTGGGTCCGGAACTTGAAATATCCATTAGGGTATAGTTTTCTGGTCAAGGAGTCATAAATACACAGTGCACTTTATTAAATAGCTTGAAAAAGACTGTCTTTAAAATATGATAGCTGCTTTGGTGTATTTAGTAACAGATAAATAGATATTGAAAGAAGAGCGGCAGCTCACCTTGGCAGTTATTGGGTGCGTAGTTTCTTCAGAAAAGTGTATTTTGTTGTTACCTTTGCATTACTCTTCTTTCTCTGTTAACAGATTTGAGGATGGAAGGAGGCAAGATAAAGGTGAAAAGGGAAAGATACAGCATCATAACACAGAGATTTGCAGGTTTTAAACCCAAAAAGGAGTGTTACAAGACAGAACTGAAGAGACTACACCCTTCTTGAAGCCCTGTGAGGTGTGACGGAAGCACCATACCAGGTAGCCATGTCCTACCAGCTGGGACAGTAGTTTCAAGATGAGGAGATGTTTAGTGGGGCAAAACATAGGCAGTAATAAATAGAAAGAGGGAAAGGAATTTGTGAGGGAAAAAAAATATAAAAAGGTGCCAAAATCCCAAATCTCCTCCTGTGGCTCTGCCTCCAAAGATATCTCTCCAGTGTGTGTAGGTGGAGGGGAGGAGAGAGAAGTAGGATTCACACAGATACCCTTCAACAGTGAACCATTTGTTTGTGAGCAAAATAATCTTTTAGACAGTTAATCATTTCCAGGACCATTCTTATGCTAATTTCCCAGATTTAGGGAAACCTTAAACTCCTTCCCTTGCTGAATGGAACCATTCCTCTATCAAGAGTTAATTTTAAAAAAAGAGCAAACAGAAGGACTTGATGTTTGGCAAGCTTGGGGTTAGAATGTTCCCATATACACATAACACATTTAGAAGAGAAGTATCTTAGTATTCATGATACTTGGTGTTAGAGTAGCAAAAAACTTTCAATTAAGCATGAAAAACAAATGTCACAATTTATCTCAATTCTTCAGTCTTTAAGGTTCTGAAGGTATTTTTATAGGGTTTTTTTTTTCCCCACCTTTTTTTTGTGAGTGTCTTTCATTTCAAGTTACCCTTATTCTGGGTCTTTTTTTTCTTCCCTTTGGTCAAAGCATTTCTGAATTTCTGCCAAGAAGTTACTATGTAAAGCCTGTTGTACTCAAGAGTTGGATTCCCATTCCTGGAATCATGACTAGCAACCCCAAAATAGAATGCATTGTTTTTTCAGAAGGAAAACAGAGGAAAGAAACCTTAGGAACAAACAGAGAAGGATGAAGCCAAGCGACAGTTACAGACTCTTCAGAAAGCTACTCTTCAATTAGACATTTAGATTGGTTACTGATGAATCTAATCTAGATAGTAGGAAAACCTGTATTTGAAGTACAGTCAACTCTTATAAATTAATGCTATGCAAAGCTACATATTTTTGCTTCCTGCCTACCAGTGTTTAAGAACCAGCATCTTTACAAACACTTGAGAGGCAGAACACCTTGGAATGTCCTGTTTCTGCTGCACAACACATTTTTTTTTCTGAACACAAAGTGTAACTTCACCACAGTTACATTGCAAATTCGTTCCCTGGGGAAAAAAAAAGGCACAATCTGTGCAGTGAGGAATTAAATAGAGACTTAATGGTTTTTTAATTTTTATGGTAGTGTAAGCAAATCTGTTAGCAAAAATATTGATGCTTCAGCAAAAATATTGATGTATCAACAAGGAAATACTGAGACTTTACAAAAAGATTCCATGCTAATGGAGTCTTTCAGGAGACATCCTTCCAGGATATCTTTTTCAGGAGATATCCTTTGCTAAAGTAAGTATTTTCAGGAAATATCTTTTTTTAAAGAAAGTATATTATTTAATCCTCATCCAAAAATCCTGTACAAGTTATAAGCTCATCAATTTAATAAGATATGCATTGCTTTTTGCTGATTTTCATCACACAGACTTTTAAATTTCATAGGTAGCAGCATTTGATCCTATAATAGCAATCATTATTAACAACAGAAAGTTTAAAAGCATGGCCAGCTTGACTGGAGAAAACAGAGGAAACTTTGGGCTAGCAAAAAAATATATCTTTTTTGTTAGGGAGTGGGATGGAAGGAAGCTGGTTACCATTAAAAAGGTTCTACTACTAAATTGTATTAAAATGTGTTCTTAAGAAGACTGAGTTTGAATCAGTTAAAGAATATGAAAATGAGAGGAGGTGCCTAGGAAGGTAAAAATATTTTTGTAAACTGGAACTCCATGGTGGTTATAAGAGTTTCCTTTTTCCCACTAGGACTTCTATAATGACAGCAGGATGGAATTCAGTTTCTCCTACCCCAAAACAGCAAATCCTTTCACTTGAATTAAGAGGGCCCTTCTTGAGAATGTATATTTTATGACACACGGTGGACAGGCCTGTTTCTGCCAATGAACTTATTGATTCCCTATAATATACACAGAAATAAAATCCTACTTTTAGTTTAATAAAATATGATTCATATTAATTAAGCCGTTCACATTAAAAGAGACATGAGGCAAGACCAGATAAGAGAAGATATAATTATTTTAGCCTCTGCTTTCAGTGGTTGTCAGCACTATGATGTTCAGCTTGAGAAACGTTAAAGGTCTGAATACAGAATTGACAATCCATCCTGGGAAAGTTCAGCCCCTTTAAAGTGAATCTAAATTGTGCACCAAAACCAAAGGACAGTCCAAAAATTGCTAGTTCCTTTGCAAACACTGGCCTGCAGCATTTAAAAAAATATGTGTACATATGTGCAATACAAAATAGATATTACAATCCAATTAGAAAATATGTTGGAATTCCCAGGCTAAAAATACATGGTGACATTCTAGCCATCCAATGGAACACCTGATTTGTCTCTGTACTTTACGTAATCAATGAACCTGTTCTGCAAAAATTAATAGGCACTTTGTAAGGACACAGTCAACAGAAAGGAATGGATGGCTCTGAGTGCCTATGAAAAATTTTAGCTACTGAGGCTTAGGTATTGAGTTTGGGAATTCAGTGTAGGGACAGACAGATTCTCAATCTGGGTATCTTCAAATATACTGTATAGAGACTTTAGCACTTACCTTTTGGAGCACACTGTCTGGTCCGGCAGACAGCTAAAACTATTGGTTGTGTGCTTGTATTAGATGAACTGGAGCCTCTCCTGAACTATCTGTAAGACAAGTTTTCAAAATGACACCAGGAAGAATTTTTTTTTTAATCCTGCTAAAGGTGTCATGAGGCCAGAAATACATATTTTTCATTTTATCCTCTAAGTGGTAAGCAAAAGGTGGGTCAAAGACTTACGTATAAATTCAAGTTATGGCCCTACAAAACTAAACCTACATATAATGCAGAAAGCCTTACCCGGTGGACATGCACAGAATATTCCCAGAAAAAACTTCCTTATGGAGTTGTCTGGCCAAAATGCAGTGTAAGACAGTACCACTGAAATCAGGTTGCAAGAGACACACTGTTTTATTTTTCTAATCCATGTTGGTGCATATTCAAGACTAATGATTATAAAGTGCATGTGTGTCTCTAAATAAACTAGAGTGTTTGCATTTAAAAATGTGACTATGTCAGTTTCTGTAATTAGATCCATAAGCATCTGTTATTGATCATTCCTGCACTTCTTGAGTTTATACTTGTGAATCAAGTAAAATGCAGAATGTTTTCATACAGGAGAGCAATGCTAAAGAAAACATCTACTGTGTCCAGCATTGCAGGGCCAGACAGTCGTGCATGGTTATCAATCTAATTTGCACTTGGCCCGTAACATAAAAATCCCTGACATCTACAGAAGAACGTTTGGGCTCTTGGTGCCACACAATCACGAGGAGAGGATGTTCAGGCAATGGGGACAGCTGGTTAAAACCAGGCTTGGTGCGAGAGTTCACAGACAGACACTGCCTGTTTTAGTACAAACTTGGACTGCCATTTTTTCCTTTGGAATTACAGCATGCTACGAGATGTGGAAATTAATATAACGTGATTCAGAGAGTGCAACTTTCCTCCTCTCAAGCAAAGCATTTGCTTTACTACACAGAGAGTCCAGGCAGACTGGTTTACACTATTCAGTGCCTTATTCCATGTGTATTTGTATCAAGCCTAGGTGTGTCCCATTCAGTTGACCTGCTAGATGTGCCTAGAAAAGGTGTTTTGTTTATGTCTCTCCACAGATAGGATCCAAAATAGGGCAGATGTGAACAATACAACTACTGACTCTCTCTTTGCTCTCTTGAACCTAGCTTCAATAGTAGCTGTAGTGAACAAAGCAGGCATATCACAGCTATGAAAGCCTATACATTTATAACTTTTAGATATGTTGCACTAAAAATCATTCATTTCACACAAATCTTAAAATCAGAATGGTTTGGTATTGAAGAACTGAACTTCATGAAATATAACTGTAGGACAGAATGCCCAGAAAAAATGAGAAAACAAATAAAAATGAGAGTTGGTTTGGACCTGATTCTTGTGCTCTTTCACAACTTTATTTCTTCATAATTTTCACATTTGAAGTGTAAAGAATTCATAACAAGGTGAAGAAGAGCACCAGAGATGTTCATATGACATCATATGTGCAAGTGGAATAAGAAATGTCTCTTGTAGTCCAAAGTAATAGAGAGATTTGCTTGAGAATTAACAGAGTAAAAAATAATCATAAGAATTTTCATGTGGTTATTGTTGCTAATGATAACAGACACTGGTATTCACATGTCTTAGATAATGTGTTTCAGAGTAGGCAATGTCCAAGAGAATTAAAAAGGGAAAAGGTTCATATCTATTATAGATCAATAGTCAAAAGAGTGAATAATATGTCAGTACTAACATAGGAGGCAAATTTCATTTAGCTCCCTTATTGATCTCTGAGATAATTACACTATACATCAAAAGAAATTCAATTACATTCATGTGTTACTGTGTGAACTGCATTAGCATTAGTTGGACTCATGATCTTACAGCAGCAAAATCTTTCAAACTAAAATGTGTGTAAACCATTATGGTTTTGCTTTCCCAGATCTGAAGTATGCATTACAGCCAGGCAGATATAGTCCCTTGCTAATGCCATTCTAACAATTTTAACAGAGTTATAAAGACAAGAGTATAAATGTCAATATGGGCTACAATCTTGTCCACCTAATTTTTACTCCAAATTTGTACCTACAGTTTAAGCATCTTCAAAGTCCTTTTATAGTGCAATGACTCCCCCTGATACTGGCAACGTGGGCATTAGGGGAAATCCATCCCTAGGGATATAATTCTTGACTCAAACTATGTACCCTAATTATGTGGATGGGATCTCATGTCACTTATCAACCTGGCAAGAGCAAAAAAAATGCAGTCCTTATCAATCATAGCTGCATAACGCAGCAGATACTGAGGTAAAAATTTCTTGCAAGGAGTTTGTTTTGTCAAGGATGCTCATACAAAGAGCTATATAGACATTCAGTTTGTTTGGAGTCCTTTCTATAGATGAGAGAAAAAACAATCCTTTTCAAACATGCTAAAAGCTCCAACTGCCCACTATCCAGCTCCCAAAACCCATCAGCTTCCCTGGAGAACCTCTCCAAGGAAGTCTTTGTCAGGTCTGTCAAATGCTGGGCTTGCAAACAGAGGTCTACTACTATGTCTCGGGCAACTCTCTGCAAGGGGTGACAAGGTTTTTCTTGCGCTCCTGAGACACATTGATTTTATCTCTGAGAAGTGGTCCAGAGAAGGTCTGCAGTACTATTCATCAACGACTGCGTATAGAGTGCGTTGTAAAACAGACCTGTCCTGTGGCCTTGTCCCTCCACAGTCCCTTCCAGTGGGGATGTCCACTTCCCTTGACACCCTACAAGGAGTGCCCATCCTTGCACTTCACGCAGCAAATTGTATCGAGCCTCATGTATCAAGCAAAAGATGCTGATAAATGTGTTGTCACTGCAAAAAAATGGAAAGTCAAATGGAAAGTATGAAAATATACAGTTGCTTGAATTTAATGTCTATGTTAGTAACACAGAGAATGCTTCTCTGATTAGGTTATTTTTATTTTATATTACTGCATTCAATAAATCTCTCTATTAATGAAAGCTATAAAGCACTTCCAGATGGCCAGCCCTCTAAACACAAGAACAGGCTGAACCTCACAGCTTTGCAGAGGAATTCAGGTTCATCTGTTGCAGAAGGCACAGGGGCCTTCTCACTACACTTGTCCCAGAGACATGCTGGGACAAACAAATACAATATGAAATGTAAGTGTCAACCTCTGGCTGGACAGATGTTCTAACATTCACATATAATTAAGGGTGTGACTTGGGAGGGCAGAGGGAATCAGGTTCTGAACATTACTGAAAGAGCTAATCCTAAAGAGCTAAAGGGATGTAAGCATTTGTGTAACCTCACTGGCATAGTAGTAAGAACGCTGCACAGTGTTGTTAAAGATCTTAATTCCTTGCTCCTGAAAGTGTAAAACAACTCGTGGGTCATAGAGTTTGAAGGAATGTTGTACAATTATCATATGAAAGAAAAAGAATTACAGCTCAGCTTAATTTTATCTAAGTTATTTCTGAAATACTGAGTTTGAGATGTAATAGCAGCTTCACCCCAGGCTTACTTCTTTCCTTACTTTCTAGACAACTGTTCTTACAGCAGACCTGTAACCACAACAATCTCCAAGGAACAGAGGCACAATATGAAGATTGTATATAAATTATATTGAGAGACCCAGATATATAACTACCTAGACATCTTGAAGAAACATGACACTTTTCACGATTTTCAGGATTTAAATAAATGAGAATTATTCAGAGCCATAAACATCACTGGTAAGTCTGACAAGGTGGGATTCACAGACTTCAGGGGTCTATAGTTGAGGCAGTCACCTAAGATTGCCTTTATAACCAATAGAGAGAAATAGGTACATTAAGGATAAGAGTCATTTGGCCTGTTTTCATTATCTAGTTTAGGATGAGATGAATCATACTGTAGAAGTGCTTCTTTAATTTCTTTTAACATAAATGAGAACACAGAGAGACTACTTCAGATGTTAACTACATCTACAGTATGATTTACGGTGACTAAGATACTGATGTCTGTATTTGGTCAAATGAATCCTAACCACATTGAATTTTGTTGGTTTTCAATAAAGCACAATAAAAAGGTTAATTTAGGGAAATGTCTTACATCCTATGCAAAGCAAAAGACACTGTGAAAAATAAGGACTAAGTGAGACTAAGGTCTAGTCTGGTGCCTATTATGGTCTACGTGTGAAGTAACTAGTTGGATTGATAACGTACTTGAAATACGAGCAGTAACTCTGATGACCAAAGTTCTTCCATCAGTGAGATAACACTCTTTCCTTCAACAGAGAGCTACAAATATATGTGAATGTATGAATTAACTGTTTATAGAGGCAAAAGTGTAACATGGGATCACAGAATCACAGAATCACAGAATGTTAGGGATTGGAAGGGACCTCGAAAGATCATCTAGTCCAATCCCCCTGCCGGAGCAGGAACACCTAGATCAGATCACACAGGAACGCATCCAGGTGGGCTTTGAATGTCTCCAGAGAAGGAGACTCCACCACCTCTCTGGGCAGCCTGTTCCAGTGCT
>VZTO01006688.1:28232-41576 GCA_013400615.1 Syrrhaptes paradoxus
ACAAGGGCACAGTGCTGGCTCATGGTCATCCTGCTGTCCACCATGACCCCCAGGTCCCTCTCCCCTACAGTACTCTCCAACAGGTCAGTACCCAACTTATACTGGAACCTGGTGTTGTTCTTGCCCAGATGCAAGACTCTACACTTGCTCTTGTTCAATTGCATTAAATTTTTCCCTGCCCAAATCTCCAGCCTGTCTGGAGATTGGGATGTCATTTGGGATTTTTTAAAGGGAAGAATGCAGAGGAAGAAACTCTTCTAGCTTTGCTGATATAGTCCAATGTCAAAATAGAAATTATTTGATGACTGCAAGGAAATCTATGTCTTACACTGGTATTACAGTAAGCAGAGGAAGTCCTACATTTGTGTGGTATGTGAGTTGTATTTAGACATGTATATAAATATATAATGTAAATATATAAATGTAACAAGCTAGAAACATCAAACAGTTGGGATGTGAAGAGCCCTAGCTTCAGATCCTTTCTTGAGAACTTCTGTTTTGAGAGGCAGGTGGATACTATACATGAGAAGCATTGCTATTTTAAGAGTATATGTATGTGGTGGCATGTGTATGCATATTCACAAAAATAAAAAAGAGCATATCATCTGCCATACAAAAGAAAAGAATTATGATGTCCTACATTGCTAGCGATCAATATGAAGATCAGACAGCTGTAAATGTGATGTATTTAGTGCTTTGGCAAGAGCAATATTTTTATTATATTTATTTATAAACAGCTCTTCAAAAGACACCGAGAACAATTAACTTACTCTTACTGCCTGCTCCCTTTTCGTTACCTGAAATCCTTGGAAATCTCCCCACATCCATGCTTTGCAGTCTTCCAGATTTGTATTTTGGCATTGACACTTATATATTACATTTATATCTTCTATAGCCCTCCTATATCAGTGAGAATATCAGCTTTACAAAAGTTTGTTTTTTTTGGTTGTGGGTTTTTGATTTTTGGTTTGATTTTTTTTGACTAAGAATATATTGTTAACCATGTTGTATTGTTAGCAACATAACATCCTAAAAATGCAGGTCTGAAATATCCAAGTATAGATTTGCTAGGCCAGGCATGTTAAAATCTTTCCTTCCCCAAGAATACCCTCTGGTCTGCAACGAGAAGCAGGCATCCAAGTATGCCCAAAAGCGAGCTTGTTTACAGCCACATCAGAAGAAGGCAACATTCATTTTCACTGGGGGCTCCACTGGTAGGCAATACCCCTGGTGGGCTCTAAATCATCACAGACCCTCCTGTCTCAGCCTCTCTCTTCCCCCGTTCCTTCCCCTCTGGGTATTGTCACTGACACCCACAGAGGGGTTGTTTTGCCTCTGTTCACTCCTCTAAGGCATTGTGGTGCAGGTGAGTGTATGCTGGGAAGTGGCCAGTGCAACGGTGTGTGCGTGGCAGTGGCTGGTTTGATGGCACAAAACTTTGTTTCCTGGCTCAGTGACTTCAGCACAGCTTCAACGGCAGTGACACCATCATTATTTTAACTACTGTGGTTAATGTTGCAAATGAAATCTGGCTCAGTAAACAGCCCCCACAGTGCTGGCTCGCCTCCTTAAGAGCCAACACTGACCTCCCCTCCTTTCAGCAGCTAGCTTTCCGTCACTACGCTCTAGGTTGGCACAAACCACTTCTCCTCACACCTGTGATTGTATTGGGAAAAAAGACCAAAATAAATATTTACAGTGTACGTGCAAGAAGAAAAGGGTTGTTTTCCCTTTTTCTGTCATTTATTTCCTCTGTTCCCCAGTTACTGGTTCTGCTCTGTTTATTTATGGTACTGTGTCTAAATTAGACCGCATTTTGTGGGCAAAAGTCCCTGTTTCTTTACCATGGTTGTTTGTGCTAGTCTTGCATGCAATGGCAAAGAACAGGGGAAGAAAAACCATGGAGAACACTCTAGATGAAAGCAGTAGTAAAACCACAAAAATAGGCTGAAGGCCTCAGAAGGTAGTCACTAAAATGACTGTTATACTCCATCTTAAAATCTATTAGCTTTCATATTCATATTGCCTCTTTTGAATGGCACGTGTGATCCTTTAAATCATTAGACATGTGAAAAAAAAATCCTATCTAGCCCATGGGAGTGTGTATAAGAGATTTGATTAAAACTAGGTTTGTTTTCTTCTAAATGTTTAAAAAGTAATAACAGACTCTTACTGCTGTTAACAGTTTCACATTTTTCTCCTAAGTGACTGGAGAATTCTTACTATGCATTAAAAAAACCCCCACAAGCAATGGTAAAAATAATTTCAAAATGAAATATTCTCTCTTTCTTACAATTGGAAATACACAATTTTTTTCAGACCAGTTTTGCTTACCTCTGCTATCTTGTACATGCTCTGGAAAGCTGTATTTAAGAAATAAGGCAGAACTGGGTCCTCTGCTCATTTGGAGACCAATAAGTTTTCTATTTATAGAGGACTTTTACATCCCCCAAACCCCTAGGTAACCAGAGTTCCTCACGGACAGGCATAGATTTTGCAAGAGACCCTCTTGATGGGTTCAGAACTGAGCAATAGTGATCAGGAAATAAAGTCCTGCTAAAAACTGGAGTCTATGCTATATAGTGGTGGTTGATACAGTTATGTTTGTTTATACTCTGAAATATCCTAAATTCACGTGCTTACAAGATGGATGTGCTTCAAATGCAGGATAGTCCCGTATGTTACTGGCAGTGCAGAAGCTATTTCTAGCAAAGTAAACTGCTGATTGCCACAAGCCAGGAGGGCACAAGGGGAAGGCTTTCTCTCTACTTTCATTCCTCACCCGTTTTTTTAAACATCTCCTACCAGGAAAGAAAAAAAAGCATATTAGGATAAACAAACATTCAGGTATGACTGGTCTGATATTCAGTGTTTTCATCACCAAGAGTGAAAACGTTTGAAAGCTAATGGCTTGCTCCATCCTAAAGAAAACCCTTCTGGAGTGGGGGAAGCTGGTCTGCCTACCTTTGCTTTTATCTACTCTGAAGCTAATGGAAGACATCGGTTCCTGTTCTGTCAATCTTGCCTGTCAAGCAGACACTGAATTCACTTTAACCAAAGCCACAAACTTTGAACAAGGTGTACATGGAAGGTTCAGAATGTCTCTCTTGCTTGTACATACATTTTGAAACATCAGCTGCTCACGTTGTGTGAGGGCCAGATGCTGAGAAGGTGAAACCCTGCTATTGTTCCACTGACTTCAATAAACACAGTGGTTTGTACCAGCTGAGCTTCTGCTCTGCAACTTACATTTTCAAGCTTCTCAGATATATACACACACAACTAGAGAAAAAGGTTCAGTTTCTGATTTTCTTCCACTGAAACGAATAAACATATTTCCAAGGTATTATTTTAAAATAAATGTTTGCTTGTTGTTTCTCTCAGAATGGCTTTCTGTCATTGCTGATTTATTTGCTTTCATTTATACTTAAAAATCATATTTTAAACTTGTTCCTGATTGTTTTTAATGTTTCTAAAAAAGAGCAAATTTATTTGGATAGGACTCCACCAGGCACTGAATTACATGGAATTCAATCTATTTTGGGCATTCTCAGTGGGACCAGCAATGCAGAACATAGATAGTGATTGCAAAGAAATCTGAATATAAGAAGGCAGATGAAAAGTCACTATGGATCCTGACCGTAGCAACAGTGCCACCTTTAAAATGTCAGAATTTGAAGACTTAAATCACTAAGCTTCACATGCTCTATGTTTTCTGGTAATGACTCTTTCTAACTCTAAAGTACAACACCAAAAAGATGTCTCAAGACCTTGGGGCATCTGTAACTTGAGTATCCTGCATGTCCTATGGTTTAAGTCTTTACAGATTGCTTACAAATATCAGATAATGCAAAGAAATTGAGAACAAACCATGTACACTTTGATACTGTTTTCATACCAAATGAGGAAACTCAAAGTTTCCTATTTGAAAACTACATGAGTAAAATATAGGTTACCTGTGTTATAAAAACAGCAGAAGTTGTATTATAACAGTATTTAGTGCTCATAATTTCACCCCTATTTTGTAACTGGACTTTATTTTTTAACTGTAAGAGAAAATAAAGGGGGGGAAAACCTAAAATATTTTAAATTTTCTTAGCAGAAAACTTACAATAGAAGCTAACAGATAGATAAAAAGTATTTTAAGAGCTTTTTGAGACCAATAAAATTTAATCTTCTTTCACTGAAATGCTAATAGTCGTGATTAAAAAGTACAGAGCCTGAATGGTGTCTTATGCTGGCAAAAAACACAAAGCATGAAAGTGTTCTTCTATTCGCATTTTCAATGTCATATTCATAATAATCATAGCTTCAACCACAACTTTTGCTACTCCTGATTTAGCAAAAGCAAATACACTTGCCTACCCCAATTTATCAGGAGTAAATATTGCATATCAAGCACACACATAAAACAAATATCCGGTCAAATGGAAGAGATGGGAATTGTTCTGCCAATTAGTAAATTATTCAGTGCTGGTAATGTTGCAGCTATTTAACTGTTGCTAATTGCCCAGCTATATTTACTGAATACCTAACAGAAGAAAATAAATAAATAAAAGATGCTGTGAATCACTGGTCTGTCTGAACCAAACCATCAAAGCGTGCTGTTGTGTTTGAGTTAGTTTCTCCAGAAGTATAAAAATCCTCTTGCTGGAAAGTTTGATGGTAGATGGTAATGGCTTCTGTTCTCTAAATGCTTATGCACGTACGTACATTTGCTCAAGTAAATAGTCGGTGAGACTGCGCCCATGAATAATGCGACATATATAGAAAAGTATAGGCCTGGCTGCCTCCTCTAATGTTTATAAAAACCTTAATGTCCTGCAATCTGTTGTTAAAAAGTAGACAAATTTAGATATTTCTTACATTAAATCTAATGTTAACTATGTTGCTCTGTGTTGTGTCTTTGGCACAGACATTCAAAAATTCCTGCAAAATAGAACAACACAGTTTGTGGCTTTGCTCATTTTCATATTTCATGAATGTTGGGGCTTTAAAGAATATTCAGATGGATTTGTTTTTCAGTGTAGATGATTTTTAAGATCTTTTAAAAAAAGTCTCAGCTAAACTGAAACAGCAGACATGCAAAACAAATGTTAGACCAGTGTTCGCCTGTTCCGCTGACAACTAATCTGTCTGATGCAGTTTAAATATTTTTGTTTATCTTTACTTTTCCTTTTGGAAAATAGAGCATGCCAATGCTTGTCCTTGCTGATTTTACAGTTTTCTTTGTGGTCAGTGCTACCTCTTTCTCACAATCCTTCCCCTTCCCTGTAGGTGCTCCTGTACCCTACTGGAGGTTACCATGAATGCTGATCACCTGGTTTACTTCCTTGCCAGGGAAGTCTCATTTTTCCTTTAGCAAGTGAGACTCTGGGTGCCTGACTTCAAAATGAGGTGATGAAGCCTGTGAGGAGGCAGTGGGAAGGAGCACAGGGAAGGGAGACCATCAGCCAACTGGATGGGGTTAAGACAAATTTTGTTCCATTGGAATCAGGATAGCTTACATTGCTTGTCCTTATGTAAAAAAAGCATTGCTTCTTTTTTCCCTTTTTTTTTTCTTTCCCATTTTTTCCTGAACTCATGTCAGTTAAGAAGTATGCTCATCTGAAGGCACCTGATCTCACCAACAGGAACATGGGCTAAGAGCAATGTTAGTTTTGTAAACACAGATTTTCCCTGCTTTCCTCAATACTTACAAGTCCTTGTATCACAATGGCACAGTCACCCCATCAAATGCTCTAGAGAATCATCTTGCCTTAGCTGGGTGCAACAGTTAAAACCCTTCTTCCCGTAGTACTCAAATGGCCAAATTAAAGCCATTTTCTAACATGCAATGGCATCAGTGCCTGTGAGATCAAGTAATGGTACACAAGGAATATTTTAGTCCCAGGTAACCTGTTCAAATCCAGCCTGGGTTGAACATGAACCTTGTAAGACAGCTGTTTGTCTGGCTCTATGCAGTGATGAAAGGAGGTGGTGTCACACTGGTTCTTAGTGGACAGGTGTCTACATGGTGAGACAGTGGATATTACTTGGCACACTTCATGGTGGTCTCCGCAGACAGCTCCAGGGGTAAAAGAGGGATCTCAATGCTAGGAGTTTTAGCCATGGCTTAAAACATGTCAGCATGTGAGGAAGCATACTCTGTTTTGTTTTATGATGTATCTATCTCTGCAAAGCTTGCTTTATCTGCAGTCACATACCTCCTATGAATTCTGGATAGGAAAACCAGATTGTGCAGCTGAGTGAAAGCCTCCCACCTTTGTGCCTCCATGAAGACAGTGGAGTTCGTTACAAATACATTGGCTTATGTGCAAATCAATAATACACAAGGTAATAACATAACACAAGGAATGGAAACAGAAAAATGAAAATGGTTTTGGATCCAGTGTTTCATTTGACTCTAAATTTGTCTTGGTAATCTTTTAGTACATAATATATTGGGAAAGGCAAAGAGTATATTAAATTACCTACAGACAGTCTACATGAATAAAATGTTCAGAAGAAAGTACTCCTTATGGCATTTCTACTTCTTATTTCTTCACTGGCTCCACTAAGATACAAAAAATAGAATACAAATGTTTTAGTCTGACCATTAAATATTTGATGACATTTAATTAAATAATAAGTGACACAAGCCAAAGGAAATATTACAACATAACATCACAACAAATTAGTCTTGTATTTAACATTATTTTGACATATGAGAGAAATGCATTAGGGAAAGAATTTTTCCAAAGCACTTTTTCACTTTTGATTTAAATTTAGAATGCTGAAATCTACTACGCTAAGAAAACTTTGTAGACAAGGAGCTTCTCTTGCACTTTGAGTTAACCAGGATCAAATGCCTATCAGTAGCACTATTCTAGTGTGTGAAAGATTTGACCTTTGGTCCATAGTTATTTAAAACAATCACTTACACACAGTTTATATTCAGGGTTGAATCAAAGTGGCACCACAAACATAACCAAGAATTAGTGTGGTTCACACTAGTTGCCATCTAGTTTGTTCAAAACTCACATGGATGTCAATGCTATGTGTGACAACTTGTGTATGGCCCCTTCTGAGAAATATGTGTAATTCGTAACTGAATAGTTAGCTGTGCAGAAAAACATTTCATGCTTTTATTTGAATTATCTCTTCCGCTTGTCTATTTGTTCCTGCACTGACTCATAATATTTTTAACGGGAACAAATATAATAAGAGTAATAAGCAAGTATGTGTATATACATATGTCTCTCACTATATGCATGCAGTATATAGACTCATTGAGACTATTTTGGCTGCTGGACAACTCTCTGTGGTATTAATCAGGTATTACATTGATTTTGATTGCGTTCTTATTCTGGAAAGCTAATTTGCTGTTATACATCAGACATTTTTAAGCAACAAGACTTGCATTCATAGAAAGGCATAATGGCTTTATTGACTATAATAAGTTATCAAAGTGCAACAGAGAAGATGAATTATGTGCATGAACTGTGATTATATGCTACTCATGTTCTAAAGGCTATTTCTAGGTGCTTTTCATAAGGGAAAATGCTTTCCAGAGACAACCCCATCTATACCTGTGTTTAATTTTACTTTCCTCTGTAGTTTAGGACCTATTTGAATGAATAATGGTGGACATCATCTAAATCCCACTGCCATTGCCAGGATGACTGATACCAACCTTACATAAGGCTTCAGACTCTCCTTGAGCATGTGTGTATGTCTCATTTTAAAAGGGCCCTAATGGGCCAGTTTTTTACACAGACTTACACAGTTAAATTCTGAAATGTGCAGGACTTGCGAACAGTTGGCATTTCTGGTAATCAGGTTTGATGGGCCACAAGTACCATAAGAAATTATTTTAATTTCAGCAGTGTAAAATTAAAACTCCTATGTGATCTGTAGGTAATAATTTAGATTAGGGAACCTCTCCCTATCAATAATATCGATGTCTACATTTACCTGGTCATTTTAGGCTCCCTTTATTATCAGCAAGCAAACATCTCCAGAAGGTGATTCTGATGACTTACTTTAGATATAATTATTTTAAGCTAAGCTGAAAATTAGATGAGGTTGATCCCACCTGCAGTTTTCCAGCTTAGGGAAAACTACTTCTTTTTTTTTTTTAAACCAAGAACAACCAGTCTTTCTTTTATTTCACTTTTAAAAAATTTCCATCTGCTTAGCTCAGATTGTGCTTAGTGTCATACAAACATAGAAGAATGCCTTCTTCTCCCAAAAGGTTATGATTTGCTTAAATAAAAAAGCAGATAAAAGTTCATACTTCATCTATTACAAGCCGGTATGAGCTGGAGGTGGTGCAGTACTGGAGAGAGCAAAACAGCATAAAAATGATTTATCATAAGTTAGTATTGTATAAAGCCTCTTGATTTATCATCCAAGTACTTCATTTAAACTACAAATAACTTCTTGCACAACCACTGGCTTTAAGACCTAGGAATGTGTATGTACATGATGAGATAAAAAGAATTATTATGGTATTAACTGTAGGAAATAAAGATCAAAGGTTACCATCATGACTCTTCCTGAACTAAAACTATGCTTTGCCTCAAAGTGATACCTCAACTGTCCTGAAAGTGTAATGAACAATACTTAAGGCAATATTTATATTGGCATTGGTTTCTCTTTAGTAGTTCTGTATAAACTTAAATAAAATAGTTTCCTTCAACAAGTGCTTAAATAATTTCTACATGAACTATTCAAAACATTTGCCATATAGTTTGTAGGTGATTTTATTTTTGAAGCCAGCTATCAAGTTTGCATGTGGTTTCCTCAAAAGCTGTTTGTTTCATCTTTCCTGGTGTCATAATTGTAAGAGCAGAGAGGATTGGAAGTGAAACAAAACTATTCAAAAAGTTCTCTTTTTTGTTATTGTTACACTGAAGCATCTTTATGCTTTTCTAACATGCAACAAATATGTGAGTAGAACTGGAATCATGGCAAAACAATAATAAAAAGAAAAGCCAAAAAACATTTATTTCTGGTTAATGAGAAAAATCTCAGTGCAAATGTTTGAGTTAATGTTCTTAGCCAATACTAAATAAAATACATTCAATAAACTTGGCAATAGACTGCTTCTAAGTTAATAAATACTAATTTGCCCTTATAAGTGGCCTTTTCTCTAGCAGCTGTATAAATTATTCTTTGGACTCTCCCCACAGATAGTTCATAAGCTCAATGACCCCTGTTCAAGTGAATTGTTATATTCTGTCCTTGCTTGCCAGCCAGCCAGCTTGAAAAAAGCGAACAGTTCCTGTGCAGACCTACAACCTTACAGTCTTTTTAAAAGGGAGGTGGTGGCTAAGGATTACATTGTTTGGGACATGAATCTTTTCAGAAAGCAGCACTACCATGGACAAGCATCCCACTGAGGCTCTGAACACTGAGACTGTTCCAGTTTTTCCTCGGTTTTGCCCCACTACAACCAATCTTTTCCTAAGGTTCACACATATTTTCTATTATCTACTTGCAACTGTTGGGAAATTTCTATCTAGTTATTATTTTCCATTTTAGATGGTGTAATTCAGGATTTTTGGTGCTATAAGGAAAAGTGTAGCTTGCTCCTGTCAGGCTCCACCAGGACACCTAGGTCTTTCTCTGCAGGGCTGCTCTCAATCTCTTCGTCCCACAGCCTGTATTGATACTGGGGGTTCCCCTGATCCGGGTGCAGGACCTTGCATTTGGCCTTGTTGAACCTCATGAGGTTTTCACAAATCCACTTCTCCAGCTTGTCTAGGTTCCTCTGGATGGCATCCCATCCCTCAGGGGTGTCATTCACAAACTTACTGAGGGTGCACTCAATCCCATCATCTATGTAATTGATGAAGACATTAAACAGCACTGGTTCCAGAACAGATCCCTGAGGGACACCACTTGTTACTGATCTCTATCTGGACATTGAGCTGTTGACCGCTACCCTCTGGAAGTGACCATCTAACAGATTTCTTATCCGCTGAACAGTTCACCAATCAAATCCATGTGTCTCAAGTTTAGAGAGAAGGATGTTGTGAGGGACCATGTCAAGGGCCTTGGAGAAGTCCAGATAGATGACATCCGTGCATCTTCGCTTGTCCACTGATGTGGTTGCTCCCTCATAGAAAGCCACTAAGTTCGTGAGGTAGGACTTGTCCTTGGTGAAGCCATGCTGGCATGCTGGCTGTCTCCGATTACCTCCCTGTCCTCCAGGTGCCTCAGGCATGGCTTTCAGGAAGATCTGTTCCATGATCTTCCCAGGCACGGAGGTGAGGCTGACACACTGGTAGTTCCTAGGGTCCTCCTTTCTACCCTTTTTAAAATGGGTGTGATGTTAGCCTTTTTCTAATCAGCATTTATCTCAAATATAGTATAGCTCAATTTTTAAAAACTCCTTCTTTTCTTTCTTCCAACTCCCTGTTCCACAGGAAAGTGATGGCTCATTTTTTTCAGGAGTGCTTTTTGACGTGTTAGGAAAGAAGAAAAGCAGGTAGAGAACTCTGGCTTGTGTAGTTGATGAAGAAAATAAAAATGTCTCTTCTCTTGGATAAGAAGGTAAAGGGAAAAACAGAGGGAATCATGATTTTTTTAGAGAAATAAAACAGATCAGTGTAGAAAAAACTACACATTACACAAATGAGAGAATTGCTCAGGAGGAAGAAAGCCATTTCAACCTTAGGACCCTTGTCCTGGGACGAGACATAAGGTATCACATACCTTACCTTTCATATGTGTTGAATTCATTTGAATCAATAAAACTTTCAAATTCTCAATGATCAGAACAGATTCCCAGTTTTTTAGCTATTTATTTATTATGCAGATCATTTGGTTATTTTGAGGGAAGAAAGGTACTTTATTTTTTCCTCCTACTTATGAAAACTTGCATAGACACATGCTGGAGGTGTTTCTCACTCTTAATCCAATTTCTTTTCTTTTTAAATACCCTTCCACTGTACTTTCCGTTTCCTTTTTGAAAGAGGAAGGAAACATTCAGAAGATTAAGATCTTGAGAAATTGGCCAAAATACGGGTTTTTTTAAAGACTTCAGCATTTCTTTTCATCCAATTTCCGTAGTGGAGACTTCTTACCATTTACATTTGATAGCTGTAACATGACGTACATTTTCAGTTTCTTGATGTATGCCAAAACCAGTACAATGCAATGACACAACATGTCACCAAGTATAATCTGTAAAATATTCTCCATTAGGAAGTACATGCTCTGTCACTAGCACATACTTCCCTAGGTCATGAGATCAGATAAAAGCAGGTGGGAAGCTGAGCTGACAGTTGTCTACCTGGTCGAACATTTGTGGTGTTACTGACTGGTTTTGTCTTCTGACAAAATATAAATAATGTAAATAAAGGTTTACTGTTGATCCTTCCCTTTGTGTCCATAGATTTGCTTTCTGAAGACATCCGTACCGTATTATAACCAAAAGGTTCTTTAAGAGGTGTACTTGCCTATTTGTGAGAACTCAACTCTGTTGTTGTTTTTCCAGGTAAGATTAAAAAAATCCAATTGTGAAATTATTTCATACAAATTCTTACTCACTCCAAAGTTTTTTATGCTACTAGAAATTGAAAGGATCAGGTCTATGCAGCTGATTATCATATATTTTTCTCCAAATAGACTTCACATCATAATCTTGTAAAATCCCAGCAATGTTTGAGTTTGTAGACAGGTATGGAAGCCTAGGCATTTGAAAGATTTTGAAGAAGGGATATTTTAGTCTCAAAATTTGCAATCAGTCATGCATGTTTGACCGTAAATGCTCTGAGATGATTCTAGCACATAGCTAGGACTAGCCAAGTGCTTACATGTCTATGTGTGTTTAGTGCTTACAGGATCAGAGCTGAATTTCTGCTGCTGAAAGGCTTGTGTAAAGAAGCATCTAGATCCAGTCACTCAGGTGACTTTCAATAGCCAAGTGAGAAAAATAGCTACCTCCAGTTGTTTGTTCTTTCCAGCAGTCTTAGTCATTGTTCTCAAGCAGGGATGATCTATCCTTTGTAAAAGTCTTTCACTCCCTTTTGTAGACTTAGGGGGCCTAAAAAAAACCAGCTCAGGCTTGATATCTTATTTTGGTTGACATGAATCCTGTCCTTTGTCATTCTGACTCCATTGCTTTAAATGTTTAAAGGTTTCTGTGATTGTCTTATCCTTATTGTTTACCAAACTCGTAAAAACAACTGGTGGCTGAACTGGTAAATGTCTGTTCATTAAAAAGCTGTGCTTCTAAGTACATGATATATCAAACACATGTTGTATACTTCCAATCTCTCTTGCAGTTGCATTTTTTCTCTAGTTCCCCTAGAACTGCTGATTCAAGACATCCATTTTTACCCTGTCCTGAATTTTATTCAATTTCCCTTAAGAAATCTGTGACTTACAAAGGGCAGTGTGTATGTATGAAGAACATGTCCTTGTCATTCTTTGTAAGGCTATAGCATGAACTCTGATGGGAACAAATATTGCATGTTTGGTATCCTTTCAAGATACCCTTGCTTTATAAGAATGACCTCGTTTGACTATGTTAAATAAATGAATGATTTATTTCTTATTAGTCTGGAAAAAGTCTTTGGCTATCTGCTTAATTAAAATGTAAAATTGTCCTCCTTAGCTTGTGTCATGACATACAAATTAAATTTAAACCAATGGGGTGATAATGCTCTTACTACTGGAAGAAAGTTGTGCTATATCAAACTGAATTGTGCATATACATTGTATGCATTAGGAGTATGCTGAAATGTGTGCTGCAAAAGTGGTAAGTGAATACAGCTAAATGGTTCAGAGAAATCAGCTATCATGTTATGTAAAACTACTCAAAAGGGTTCATATAGACCCTCAACAATGCTCCAAACACTTTTTACCAAAAAAAAAGGAAAAAAGCAATTTTATAATATTTCTGAACTGAGGTCAGTGAACATGTTGAACAGCCAATGTATTTGAAAAAGCACTTACACATAACTTGCACAGGGGTTTGGATACAGGTATGCAACAAGGAGTTCTGGGCTCATTCGGGTGCTGACAAAAACCTGCCTTGTGGCCTCAGACAAGTTACCTTCCATACTCTATTTTTATTGCTCCCTTAGTAAAATGGACATACTTTAGACTTACCTACTTACATAGTGTTGCAAGGTCAGCACGTCACTTGAGCACTTAAAGATGAAGTGAGACATTTACACAGCGCTTAGACTTGGAAGATGGACAGAAGTATGTTCAGGGAGGATACAAACGTGTGGGGGGAGCTGGATAATCTGGATACTGTAAAACTGCTTCTTTGATTTATTGTTCTGAAATACATCCTAAGGTTTTTTTCTTCATGTTAAGGCCATACAATCATAGAATCGTAGA